>BQNB010017525.1:32167-69794 GCA_026074375.1 Tanacetum coccineum
CATCAAGTTTGTGATACTGCATTTTCTCCATCAGTAATCATTACAAAGAGCCGACAGAATACGAGGTTGGAATTGAATAAGTCTGAGGAGAAGTGTCTTCATACATGATTTTCTATCGAATATTCGGGCGTTTACATATTTTGATTTTTTTGATGGTCATCGAATGCAATCAGGGGGAAGAAAGGTGTACTTGTGTTATTCCCTTTCATACTCTTTTGACTATCATCTTTTTTGGTTGAATACTTCGATAGACTGCATCGATCAGGGGGAAGAAATGTGTGAAGTCTGTGCATGTTCCCCTGAATGGATTGGCTACTAATCCGTAATGAAGAAGTCAAATTTGCTGCTAAGTGTAGTTTACTTCATCTTCTACAAATTCTGCTGCGAGCTTAAACCGCTATAAGTAGAAGATTTGTTAACTACATCAAAGTTTCATATTTGCTTCGATTGGCTGTCTGTTTGGGGGAAGAAGTTGAACTGTTTGAAGACATGCAGTATGAACTGAGGGGAAGTAAATCTCAGTTTATACAGTCTACATTGTATTCTCTACAAGTGAAGAATAGGTTCAAGCTGAAGTACATGTTGAAGACAAAGCAAACTGCAGATATCTTTAGCTATGTGTACTTATAGGATACATTGTAAGTAATTTCATATGCCACCATATTAGGGGAAGATTGTTAGGATTAAAAATATGGTGTCTATATGAAAATTACACTAGTTTAGGTTTAAGTTAAAACACAAGGACTAAAACTGTAATTAGTCTAAAGTGTCCTTGTGTTTAGCCTATAAATACTCCTCTCTAATTAACATTAGAGGGTGAAGCTCATAATTGTAATTTCCATTTTCCTTTTTCCTTTTAATAAAAAACCCTTTGAAAATGATGAAAACATACTTTGAGTTTCCCCGACCTTCCGAGATCGTGAAACGAGAAACCTCACATGTTGAAGTTAGGAAGAGTGGCTAGTGAGACCGTAGGCTTGCATGCGGAGTCATTCTCCTAGAGATTTTATTTATGTCATTTGAATTGTTTTATACTTGGTTGTTATTTGATTGTTTAGACTCTTGGATTTATGTTTCCTTACGGTATGATTTTACTATCGTAATGCAAGACTCCTTTATCTTATGTTAGATATTGTCATGACACAGTATGTCTCATTTGTTTATCTATTTCATATAGTTCTCTCTATTGTTGACACCATTGTGTTGTGATGATATCTATGATGTTACGCCTTGTGTTTCCGCCTAGGCGGGGTGTGACAGATTGGTATCAGAGCCTTTGGTTATAGAGAAGTAGGTGGTTGAGCCTAGACTATAACCTAGGGGTCCTTCATGTAGATGCATTTAGGGCTTAAGCGTTTAATGCTATAACTGATATGCATGCTTGTTTCCCCTCTATTTTTGCCATAGCTTTATAATCTCGTATTTTGCTAAGTTTCATTTTAGTTTTTTGTCTGCCATTTATCTGATATGAATATATTAATTTCTTTAGTATTTTTAGCTATGTTTTTCCCCACCCGTAAGAAGTCTCGTTGGGGAACCATTTTCCCAACTGGACTTAAGCGTTATAAGGATCCATAAGAGGAGCCTCTTATGGAACAAAAGGAGATAGGATAGTGATCGTTTGTCGGACTGGATTGCGCGTAGCTAGTAGGGCTGGGACCCACGGTGTCGGTGATTCTTTCGAGGCAAAGTTCAAACCCAAGCGAGGCCCAACATAAGTTAATCCGTCCATTACCTCGTCAGGTTGTTCATTTGATTATTTATTTCGGATATTTTGTTTTATGGGAGTCGTTGCGCCGAGACTTCGCTTCCTTTATGTTGTTTCGATATTTTATTTTTGAATATAAGTAAGTAGTTATTGTGGAGCATCCTTTATGTGTTAAGTTGAAGTGGTTTAAGATGTAAATTGTAGGTATATGTGCTTAGATGTTGAATTATGATTTAAATGTGGCTAATCTTGGAAAGTATTTGTACTAAGTGGTGGATGGATGCACTTTTACTTTTGGTAAGCCAACATAATTATAAAGGCATCACACAGTAGGGACTTGTGACATGATTGCATTTATTGTGTTTGGTTTTTGTTATGGTGTAGTGTAATTAAGTTTTTATAGGTGTATTCATGATATGGATGGTGGTATGGGTAGAGAATTATTCTTTTACCTATTGGAGGATAGTTTAAGTGAGTTGAATTAGATAGTAAGTTTTCTCCTTATCTAGTATTTGCGGCTAACCTAGTATTATTATTCTTGTGGTTGCCGTTTGCTGCGATTGTTGTGTTCGGATTGCTCTTGGATATAGGCGGTTTCGTTATTTCTTTCGTTTCTGCATTGATTATCGTATGCGTATTAAAGGTTTCTTTTAGGCACTAATTGTTCCAACATATTAGTGTGGATCATTACTCCCTTTTTGTTTATCCCTTGGTTTTTCATAACCCGTTGGCGAAGTGTTAGTATCGATTTGTTAGGTTAGCTTGTTGATCGTTAATTTTGTATAAGACCTTACGTTTTCTTTTGGGTAGTAAGTCTTGCATGAGTTTTCTTGTACGAGTTGTTTGATTTATTTTGGTATATTGGTTTCTGGGATTTTATTCGTTTTCAAACATATTATGAATTGTGGTAGGGTCTATACGGTGTTTTTTACGATCCTTTTTGTATTATGGATGTCCTTGGTTTGAGTATCATATTTCATATTGACTGTTAATTATAAAAAACTTTGGAAGTATTGTGTTTGGTGTTGAAAGAAAACTGTGTATAAAATGATAATATGTAATAGATTTTATTTTATTATAAAAAGGCATGTTTAAAGTAATTTCATAGTGGTAAGGTACGGATACACATTCCGATAACCATCTCTAGATTTTTTTATGACAACCAGAATGAATTTTTTTAAAAGATTACATTTAAGACAATTTCATTATTATTTAAAATGATTTTTATACATAAAGTGACTTTCTTAATTTAAATTAAATTTTTATAAAACTATTTAATGTGGCCTTTGAGTAAAGTCGTAATGGTTTAAGAATTTCGTCTTCGTATTGATTTTTTTGAGTGTTCTTTTGTCGTGGTCGCCTATTGCTTTTTTCTCGTTCGCGTGTTCATCGGGTTACATATTAGTAGCCTTTCTTCCAAAGGATTCTTATGTATTTGATCACGGTAATTTTGCATATGTGGCAATCCCCTATATGTATTCTAGCCTTTGATTCGAATTCGTTTGTTATCTATTCGATTGTTCGTAAACCCTTGGAGTTCAGATTGATACGATTGTGTGTTGGAGCTTTGATGTCGATTGCGGAATGGATGGTTGTCCAAAGGACACTTTTTGTAGTTATGTCATGAGTGGTGGTTAGGATAACGAGAAAGAGGGTGGTGTAACTTTGATTCATGGGGAGGAACGTACTTGGGATGGCGCCAAAGCACTAATGAACGCAAAGATTGATGAACCGAAATTGAGTGATATTTCCGTCGTATGAGATTTTATTGATGTGTTTCCAAAAGATTTGTTGATGACCACCGCAGCGAAAAGTTGAGTTCCGTATAGACTTGGTTCCTAGAGCGACGCCGGTCGCGAAGTCTCCATATCGTCTAGCACCCTCGGAAATTCAAGAATTGTCTGAACAAATTCAAGAGTTAGAAGACAAGGGTTTCATATGTGACACCCCAAGAATTTTCGTCCAATAAGTTAGCCGTTTCCGTTTAGCAATTTGAATTTTTGAAGTTTCGTTTAATATTTACGTGTAACCGGTGATGGTAATTCCCGATTTTATATGTGAATCCGTCACAGATTAGCGAACCGGGATGCCTAATGTTGTAGTATTTTGGCAATAGCAACGTTTTTACATTTTTCTATGGCTAGTATTTAAAATTTTTAATTAATTTTCGGTGACCTCTGTGATACCCATTATTCGTTTAGTTACTTGCGATTAATCGTGGTTTACTTATAACATGAGCTTTTACATGTAAGACATGGCAATTAAAGCAGTGGGATGCACTAGCAAAATAAAATAAAAGAAAATTAGTTGGTCCCCCCCCCCCCCCTTGTCTTGTTCGGCACAAAACAAACACCATGCACCTTGTGAGCAATAAGTTTTGAATTCAAAATCATTAAGAAAGCCTAAATCACCATGTTTAGCTCTAACTTGAAATTTGATTGGAGGATCAAATTGGTCCACTCTCTTCCTTTGTATCTGTACACGACACACACAAACACAACACTTAGTGTGTGAAGTAAACTTTGTATTATTATATCTTGTGCTTCCATTTTCTGTCACAACACACACACTAAAATTTTTCAGTTTTCTCTCTTTCTTCTTTGCCTTCTTTTGTCGACCAACCAAGACACACACACATTTTCATAATTTTCATCTTTTTGATCAAAACTCTGAAGATTTCATTGAGGTTTGATCATTTGTATTCATCGGGTATTATTAAAACACATTTGGGTGTTCTTATTCATTCTTATTTCTTCTTTTAAAAAAACAACCTTCCAACTTGCTTATGTTTCAAATTCTTAAATAACTGTACTTCATAATTCTCTTGATGCATACATGCTAGTTGTACAACTTATTTTGTGAAAACAAGATTTTAAAACTACTATAAAACCTAAAAGGTTTTGTACTATGGTAGCGAAAATAGTAAATAAATACAATGAAATCATAGTTTTGTGCTCGTGTTATTTTCAATGTAATAATATTAGTTACTTGATGGATAGTCTTATATTTGCCTCTGTATTTGTGAGCTTTATTTTGAAGCTTATTTAAATTATTTCGAGCTTATTAGGCTTATATTTTGGTTCGACCCAAAATAGAAAGGAAAGGAAAATATTTATTTTAGCTATTTTTGGTTTGACTTAAATTTTACTTAGGCATATTTTCTAGCTTATTTTGAAAGGACAAACGATAAACGTATTCGGATTAATAAATAAGCCCGAATATATTTTATTAGGGCTTATAGCCGCGTCCCACATACAAGGCCAACACCATGAGCTTATTTTTGAGCTTATATGGTTCGGCTTATTATACTTGGCTTATTGTGAGCTTATTGATAGCTTATTTTTAAGTCACATGTTACGCTTAATGTTTGTTATCGGATTAAATGAATAAGAAAATACATTTTCGGAACTTAACGGGTCGAGGCCACATTAAATACAAAACACCACGGTTAGCTTACAATGTAGCTAATTGGATAGTTCTTGAAGTAGCTTATTTAATTAGTATACGATTTAATGCGTCTAGTTTCAATTATTTCATAAAACGTTGGACGTTGCAAATATAAAGGATTTGATGATATCATAATTTGTAATTATGAAAAAGTGGATTGATCAGTGGTTTGAAAATGGTTTTAAATAAAGTCTACAGACTATGGAAAAACGTGGTCAAACTCGAACGGGTCTTGCCGAAATTTTTATAGACTTACTATACTTACCTAAATATAGAAAAGGTACATGGTAAAATGGATACGAGACTTTAAAATTAAGTGACGAAACTATACTTAGTAAATACTAGAAAACGTACATGGTAAAATGAGATACGAGAATTTAAATTAAAAGACAAACAATATATATATATAAATATATAAAAAATATATATTTTTACTTAGACGTTATATATCTATGTAATATTAAAATACATATTATTTCTACCCATTTACTTACGAAAATATTTTATTACTACACGATCACAAACGTTATTTTTTAGATATATATTAACAAAAGTACACTAGTATACACCTATGCATTTTCCATAAAATCACTTTGATCCGATATTAAATCAAACGTCCATTTCATAGGTTGCTTTCGTATATCGTCGTTCGTTACTGAGTGAATTATTTCTAGACTATTCCATACCTCAATTTACTAAATCAAGGTGAGTTCATAGCCCTACTCTTTTACTCGTTTTGAATAAATGTTTTATAACTTGGGATGAGAAACATTGCTTGTTTTTAAACTGGACACAATAACTATATGTGAGATTTATGTATTTACGTGTTGCCTAAGTAGCGTTTAGACTACAATTGCCCGAACTATCATGAACTGTCAATTTCTTAACCGAAGGACCAGTCGAGGGAGCGTGAGTGAATAAATAGATCTATTGGGACTAATTATCCCTATCTGGGTGAGTAGCGCTCACTACCCACGGGGCTCTCGATAAACGGATATATGTCATGCCGAAACTGGTTAGGTGGTCTTTGGTCGGACACATGTAAGGGAAAGCAAATACTTATAGCAATGTACATGCCATCTTTCATTATTAGCTTTAGTGTCATGAGCTTAGTGCAACGTAAATACTTTTTATGTGAAGTTGTATCTGTTAATTGTCGCATACGTTTTGATATCTTGTGGTCCACTATAACATCGTTTGAATTAAACCTATGAATTCACCAACTTTATGTTGACGTTTTAAGCATGTTTTTCTCAGGTGGTTAGCATGAATGTTGTTGCTTGAACTATATTAAGTCTATTGCCGAACCAGTTTTCCAGATTTTATCCATGTTTATCTTAAATTCTGTTGTTGAACTTATTTAAGCTTCCGTGTGTTGTCTTTTGAACCTTTTAAATTTGATTGATGTAAACTTATTAATATTTTAAATTTATGCAACGGTGTTTATTTTTCAAACGTACCCTTAAAGGTCGTTCTTTATGCTTTGTACTTGAGATAGTCATGAACGTCACGCCCCCGGATGCTAAATCGGACGGGACCCTATTTGGGAGTGTGACAGTTTGTACTAAATCATATAATAAAGAATCATAATTACAAAGCTTAATATGGCTCAGTTTCACATTTGACAAATCTCGCAACAAAGTCGTACTTGACATGGCTAACATAATCTTCGTACCTAAATTGTTTGTCAAAAGTCAAAACAACAAATGAAATGCTATGTGAGTTGATAATGACATGTATTGTGTTTAATAAGTGGTGCATAAGTCAAATGATTTGCTAAAATGGCTTCTTGCATTGTTTAAGGCATTGATAAAGTAAACTTTATTACAAGTTGAAGTCATATTTGGCTGTTTCTTTTAGGACTGTTAACCCTTAACGAAAAAAATGGCTATATTAGAAAGGAGTAGGGTTGTTCAATGCATTCTCGTTGACCGTCTCATTAGCATATTCACGTTGCTTCGTATATAGCAATAGTAGGGGTCAACATATGATGAAAAAACCATATCCTTAATAGCGAGTAGCTTAATTACACTGTTTTCAGCTTTGTTATTAACAAGTTTGCTTGCTCGCGCTCCGCTGTGGGATGCTTGGCGGACGGTGATTTTGATTACCTGTGTTATGTATGTTATGTAATCAACCCATTATACTGCTGATCATTGCCACATTTGTAGTCGTTTGTAGACAAAAGGGATACATAATAGGTTATTAGAGGTAAATATGTTTAGAGTTACAGTTAGATTACATCTGAAGGAAACATCAAAAGGTAGTAGCTTTAAGGAAGTCTTGGTTGGCAGTCTTGGAGGCTGGAAGTCTTAAACACCTTTACAACTGCCATATATATTCCTATCAATATATAGTTTGCAGCATCAAGAGGTTGCTTATGTATCTGTATCTCCACTACAAATAAATCAATTGTGGCTTCATTTTGCAACACTGAAATAATGACAGCATATTCTTGTTAAAATCAGGACACTAAACTATCGAGTTCTAATTGATTATGAATGGATGATATGAAGAAATAATGCCAGCACAAAGATGTTACTTACATAGCATTGGCACCTTCTAATTCGTTGTAATACCGTTTAATCCTGTGTTAATATCCGCATTCCACAGGTTAATACTGTACATCCTGCAGAACATAGAAATTAGATGGTTAGAACATTCTTTACCTTGTGAGCTTATTGCTCATTTAAGCTCATAAGCTAAATCTGGCCAACTCATTGGCGTAAAAATTGGAAATCATTAGATTCTCAAAATTTGAAAAATGCCATAAGCTGACCAAGTAAGCATAAACAAATACCACCTAAAAAAGTTGAACAAAAAACAAACCTCACCAGTTGAAGAAACAATACTGAGATTCAGTATATCACCATGAGAGTTGACGTTAGCAGCAACAATGAGATGTCCGATTTTGGCTCCAATAGCCTTTGCAGGCTCAACACACTAGGTCACAACCAAAGTGGCAGCTGATAAATAGATATCAAGATAAGACAAACTTATGACTAAAGTATCTTGAGTATTGTAACCATGATCTCTGTTTAAAGTGTGATTTTCGTAATGTTATACTCGTAGGTTGATATGGTAGTAGTTCCAACAACACAAACTACATGAGTCGTGCTTTATTCACTTTAGAACATGCTTATTTTGGATGAAACTAATAACATGACAATATGTCTAAATCAAAATCAAAATCAGCACAAAAGACTGATAACTACTCACGCGAGAATTGATGAGAAATTAAGACGATATGTAACTCATGCTATTGTGACCGTACCTAAGATACATGCATTTGATCCAAACGCAGGTGGCAAGAAAGGGTTTATCTTCATGAATTGCTGAAGATAGTGAATGTTCCTTGCAATGTAGCAATGTGTTGCACATCTTTTTGGCCTTGGTTGTGTAAATATCTACTTTAAGAAATGCAACATTTTAAAATAACATAAAATATATATAAAAGACACATCAACTGAAGAAATAAGTGAAGAATAATTAGTACCTGAATTGGTGCTTGAACTACATGAGTCCTACATTTCTGACGATACTCAAGCTAGCAAGCTCATACTTCTCCACAACTTCGTGTGGAGCACTCTGCGGAAAGTACCACAAATTTTATAAACGAATTATCATATTTGTATGAATAATTATAGTCAAAAACTAGAAATCTAATGTAACAGGTGATTTTATTTGTATTGTTAACATGTTTAAGACCAAAAAAATTGCTTCAAGTCTTTTATCATTGTGATTGAAAGTAACCTTAAAAAATACAATAGTCTGTATAAAGTTAGCTGATTGAGTTATTAGAAAAATTGATGACATGGCAGTAATTTTTTAGCAAGGATGAGTCTAATATTTATGTTCTACATGTAATCTTTGTTCCAATTTTTTCATACAAAGATTGTGTATATAGTGTCTTCTGAGATCATGCTCTACAAAGGCCTTGCAACATTTTTTTTGTAACTGACCTGGTGCAAAGACCTTATTTACATTACATCACAAAAAGACGAAGTCTAATAACGGGCCTAAGAGTAAAAAGGATTCTATTTTTAGAATGTTATTGTCTCACCACATATGATAGAAATAGGTGTGATGTAAAGTTAAGAAATCAATACTCAATAGATAAAATGTTCAAAATTAACACCTTTGTCAAAAAGCTACGCACGGTTGGTGAAATGAAAACAAAATATCTTGATTTTTGGCTAAAAGAAAGGGTTAAGATGTCTTTTTTAATGAGATTAATTATTCATAATTTTACTTGACCATAACATGAGATAATCAGAAGCATAGTTTATTCTTCTAAACACTAAAAAGCAACCAGTGTTGGAATGCAAATCCAAACAGCACTTAAACAGATTCTGTAAAACATGAATTACCTCTAAGATGTTATATCGGATGCCTAATTAACTGGCCAGCCAAAACCATGACCTTGTTGCCCAAGCTGATTCCTAGGAACTCCAAAGAATCTTGTCAGGAAATGTACCTGTTAGACATATATAACATAGAATTAGGACTCAATGAGGGCATCAAATAATAATGTGACTTAAAAAAGGTAACTGATGTATGTGATAGTCATAATTTAAATGCATCTATAACAATCACATGATAAAAAAAGCTATTAATATTCAACTCAACTAAAAGTCAGTACCTGAATTTTGTACCGAAACATTTTAAATAGTACTTGCAGCGAGAAACTTCTTCAGATCTCTTCTAGACGCAACATCACGTAACATGCCACACCTGGTAATTTCAAGAATCCTAATTAATTAAAACAAAAGATTGCTTTCAAGTAATAAAAATAATTTACAACGGGCAGTAAAGTTACCATGGTCGGCCTATTTTGTGTCTGTGAATAACGTGCTTTCCATGGCAGTATATGAGGCTTGAGGTTTCTCTAGTTATTCTTATTTTTTTTTACTTCTTCGCAAACTGTTAGCCTTAATTATATTAAGTCAAACAAGAATGTTATCGGTCTTATAAAGTCAAACTAGGTCTTGTATTATAATAGACTGGGTTCAACGGGCTTGGATTGTAATCTAATATTGTCGGTGTTTTGGTCTCAAAGCCCAGGTTTAGCCAAGCCCGACCCAAGTAGAAAAGCCCACGTGCCACTTATTGCTTAAGGGTATAAAAGAAACCCTCTCCACACATGGAGAGGGTGTTGGTTGCATTTCTTTCTTTTGTAATCCACCATTTCTCTCTCTAAATCTAATATTCCAAGTTTCCTTTTCTTCCTTTCTTTTCTTTCTTATAACCGGCTCACTTAAGAGCTTATTGGGGTTTGCTTATTGTTGTGAAAGGATTATTATAAGGCCAACATGTGGTATCACTCGCCAATGAGTGTTTAGTGTTCGATTCGTGGTTCATAAGCTCAAAATCGTAGCTTATTTCGTGGCTTATTAAGATATTTGCTTAATTTTCATCTTTCGTTATTTGGTCTTATTTCAAACGTAGCTTATTTGGTAACATAAGCTCACGGTCTACTTTTTCTCTTTAGCTTATATGTTTGTTAAGCTTATTCGGCTTATTCTTCTTCTTTGCTTTTCTTTTTACTCGACGTGGTGTTTTCTTGTGTGATTCAGAAGTGTCACAAGAGTCACGTCCTCTTTTAGTTTAATCTTCCAACTAGTTTCTTAGTTTTCTTAAATTTTCATAAGTAAACGTGTCACCATCAGGAAAGAATTATGCATAAAAGGGTACGCGACCCGCCATGGCTGCAAGCACGACGCCGTGCTGCCCCGCCAAGATACGGATCAATTTTACCCATGACGATCCGGCAACTTATTGTAGTTCCAGAATAATTTTAAATATATACAAGCAGTGGGAACATTTGGCATTTTTAATTATTAATTTTCATACCGAAGCAAGGCTCCGACTAACAAATTCGTCGTATTGAGGGAATTGAAATGGCTGCAAATGACGTGGCTGCCTCGCCAGTCTAGGTACACCATGAAAGAAAATGCCATCAGTGATCGATGTCATCATCGCCAACAAATACCCGACAACATCAATTCTGAAAGCTTATTAGATCATCGATAAACTGATTCCAAGGAAACTACACACCTCTTCTCTGTCAATCTTTCTCATTTAATGGAGACGCTTTTAATGTAACTGGGTTAGATACTCAACAATTAATAGAGTAATCAGGTCGAATGCGGGTCAAAAACATTAATTGTACATTTTGTATAGTTATATAATATAATTTTCATGCCGAAGCAAGGCTTAGACTTACAAATTCGTCATACTCAGGGAACCGAAATGGCTGCAGCCACATATATGACGTGGATGCCTCGCCAGTCTAGGTACACCATGAAAGAAAGTTCCATCAGTAATCGATGTCATCATCGCCAACAAATACCCGACAACATCAATTTTGAAAGCTTATTAGATCATCGGTAAACCGATTCCAAGAAAACCACACACCTCTTCTCTGTCAATCTTTCTCAATGTCATCGCAATAGATAGCGGCAACGAAAGATGTTAGAATTGATATTTGGTTTTTATTTTCGCGGTGCTCATATTTTTAATATCATGGCACTGAAACATGAGTACAAAATATATGGAAGCCAAAAGGCGAAATTATAAGCACCTTCAAACAAACTGATTCAAAACGGCCTGAGCCTACTCGATACAGTTATAAGCAATAGCTTTTTTGTATTTTCTGACACGCCAAACATGAGTACAAAACATGTGCAAGCCAAAACCCGAAAGCATAAGCAAGCCAAAACTATGAATCTTAATATAAAATGCACCCGAAATCCTGAGTTTGGAGAGTCGGGCAACATCTAATGCACCCGGAATTGAAAGCATAAGCAAGCCCAAACTATGAATACCGGGTAAAAGAGGCTTCTACCCGGCATGGCAGGGCTCTATCCAGTTGCAAAATAAGTGGGTGTTTTTCTTTTACATTGAAGTACACAATGGCTAAATTACACGGTTGCAAAAGTGTAACAATTCATATGCTATGAGCCATCTTATTTTGCAGCCAAATCATAATTTTAAACATAAAGAACAAACCCAAGTTTCAATTAACCAAAAAGATCATGAAATCAGACAAGATAAGATATACCTTCTTTTTTGCAAGGTCAACAAAGCAAACATGCAACAATAATTGTGCAACCCAAACCACCACCACCACAAATAAAACCAACGCCATTATAAAAGCACCTAATTATAAAGACTGCTACCCTGTTAGCAACAAAAATTGTATCATCGAAACCTCATATGCCACGCCATTAGATAGAACATGCTACAAACCTCATATGCTTTTAGAGAGAGAGAGAGCAACAATGATCGGTTAGATTTGTTTGTGTTTGTAGAGAGAGAAAAAAATATGAGAGAGGTATGTGTGAGAAAGAATGATTGGTTAGATCTGTTTGGGTTAGTAAACACGTAACCTCATACGTGGATGGGGCATTAATGTAACCGGGTTAGATACTCAACAATTAATAAAGTAATCGGGTCAAATGCGGGTCGAAAACATTAATTGTCACCCGACAATCCTGCATTTAGTAATCGGGTCGAATGCGGGTCAAAAACATTAATTATCACCAGGTGTTCCTGCTTTTTGTAGGGTTTTACAATAGTATAAAACTAGCGAAGATGATCAACTCTTGTATTCATCGATGTATCATGAAAAAGACAAGAATTTATTACAAATTCATTAAACATCAAGACAATACAATATATCAAAACCTACATAACAAGAGGGAAATTTTAGGAGCAGAAAATTTAAAAATTTGACGAGTCTTCTAGTTTTTTATCAAATAGTAAGCAACCTGCGTATTGCGACAACTGGTACCATGTGAACCACAAACATTTTAATTCATGGCGGTCTAATTGCCATAACATTCTATAAGTTCAAGATCTAATTCTATTATATTCACTTCTGAATAATGATCAAGCATATCGATCTTCTTATACTAACTACAATGGTTAGGTTACACTACGTAGGAGGGATTTGTAAAGCTTATTGTGTTGCAACACCTATCTCTGCAATCAAGCTTATTACGGCGTGTAGCTTGAGAGTTTATACGGCCCGAATGACCACATAAGACTTTATACCTAGACGGTGAAATAGCCCTCACTATACGACAAATATGGGGGCCAATTCCCTTGTTAATTATTAGTTTGTGTTTAGGGTCGGCATGTAAGTATATTTTGGTGGTTCAAGTATAATTTAAGCCTACCAACTATAAGAGATTGTTGGAGTGTTATTGTGTTAGTGTGTATAACCAACTCTTTGACTCACATTATCGATTAGAAGTTTGTGTGTTGTCAAGTTCTGTTGTTCCTGTTTGCGGGTTTTCCACAAGGTTTGTAATTTACTATTACTTACATGATTGATTAAACGTGTGGTGTACAAAGGTTTATCAGGGGAAAAATATTTTTTCGTGTAAACTAAAGTTTTAATAGAGGCTTCCGTCATGAACTTTAATATATTTAATGTGCTTATTTAATCTATTATACTTAAAGATTGGGTCATCGCATTTATTGTAGAGGCTTCAAGAGGAATAACCCATGCTTCCATAGTTGTACCAAAAAATCTGTCTTCATCTGGCTGAAAAGCATCTTCATAATTAAATGAGTGTCGAGTATATCAGAAGGTTTTGTAACTGCTGTTAAATGAGTATCGAGTATATCAGAAGGTTTTGTAACTGCAAATAACTTCCCTACTCAATTGTCTCCCATATTTATTATGGAGACTTCATGTTGCAAAAAAAACAGCCGTCCAGTAAGTGCTATGGGATATCAGAAGGTTTGGCAAATAACTTCCCTGGATCATTATAAATTCGAAAGGAAGGATTTAGGTTGTCAGTTATCCTAATCTATCTTTCAGCTTTACATAACTGAAAGTCCAAAATCATGTCTGCCAAAGCTACATCAGTGAAGACAACCATCTCTGGCGAGGCAACATCACCAGCTAAACACATGTCTGCAGACAACCGAAAGCCTAAAATCAAGTCTGGCGTAGGTACATCATCCAAGAAAACCATCTCTGACGAACCTGCATCACCCAAGGAACACACGTCTTTCGAGAATGCAACAATCCTAAAAACCATCTTTGCGCATGCTGCATCATCAAGCTCAGCTTTGTTCTTAGATAAGCTACAGGCGGGTGTAACCGAGACTATTATTGTGATGTTGTGTAGAATTTGGGATGTAAGTGCTATAATAGGTCGCTATTTGAGTACCGATATGGCTGTTTCTAATGTCAGGTTAAGCCATGAGTTCTAATTTTTCCATAAAAATGTTAACATGTTATTCCAGTTGCCCCGTATATTAACACATTTTACCTGCAGGGTAACGCCATCCATTGCACTGCCCGGTCAAATATTGCACATAATTTTATAAAGCTAAAAGAGGGGGTATCTACTCTATAAAAAACTTTGTGGTTCAGCCAAATAAGGAGGAGTACCGTACTAGAAAAGATGATACCTTCATGCTGGAGTTCGATGGGGCTACAAGCGCGCGAAAATCTTTGGCTAAATCTGATGGATTTGTCAGACATCCTTTCCAATTGGTTGAGCTTGATAGCGTGGAAGTGACAGAAAACAAATACATGATTGGTAATATTTACTGCCTTTGGGGAATCTTTTGATATAATAGATAGTTACATATTTTGGGCATTGTGACGTCCTACCTATGGAAGCAATATATTTCAGATGTTACTGGATACATCACTAATGTTGGAAGGTTCATTCAACAACGAAAAGGCTCTAGAACCCTCGACTTCTACCTGACCAACCAAAGGCAGCTGTCATTTTTAATGGTTATTACGTTCATAGCATGTAGCTATTTCAGAGGGCATTTACTATGTAATACTATGCACAGGGGTCAGATGCTTAGAGTTACACTATTTAGGGGGGGGAGATATCTTGATTAAAAAGAAGACTAAGCATATGGGCCTGTGTCTAGTAATTTTAACAGCGGTGAATGTTAAAAATTATAATAGTAAGCCCCTATCAACCTTAAGGTTTATGCAGATTGTACATGAACACGTTATTTAAAAATTTAAATTTACCCTACCAGATAACTTGTACCTGTCAAGCAGTTCATCCACTCTGATCTTGGATGATGTCGATATCCCTACACTCAAAGAGTTGAGTTAGGAAACCGGGTAAGGATGATAGAGGATGATAGAGTTGGTTACCCCCTTCTTTCGTAGCTTTGCCCGGCTTAGAATTAACCTCGCTCTGCTTTGCAGTGTTGCGGCGCTTACCAAGGAGGTTATGCTGGTTGACTTTACTGAACCAAGGGCAACCGCTGAAATGATGTATGATCGATTCGCTTCGACCTAACATTGTTTCCCTGTTATCCAACTTCCATTTCTAAAATGTTCCCTTGTACACTCTGTAGCCTTTATTTTCTAAGTGAGGATTGACAATATCAGAACGAGGAAGGGCTGGAACTTCCCAATGTATGGTAGGGAGAAGTGCAAGAAAGGACTCAACAGAAAGCTTTGGGGATGGTAGTGTGATGCCTGTGAGCAAGCAGTAGAGTATCCCATTCTAAGGTAATGTTTGGTATTCCATATGCACCATATTAAATCAAATCCCACCCAGGATTCTATTGACCTTCACACATGTTGGTCTTGATTGGTAGGTACAGGCTAGAGTTAGGGGTTTCTGATGAGACATCACATGTGGTGGTCGTTATGTTTGATGAGACAGCCTCTGAGTTGGTAAAGTTCTCGGCCGACTCAATTACACAGGCCGAAGAAGAGGTAAACCTTTGACATTTATGTACATTTTCACTAGTTAGCTCGATCTTAGGCATGCTTTTTACACATGGTTTCGTGTGCAGTCTTTAGATGACACCTCCGATTTGCCGGCCACGCTAACAAATATCATAGGGGGTACTGACATCTTGGAATTGAAGTCCCACACGTACTATGAACATGGACCTTTAAAAGCTTTACCTGTTGGAAGCTACATTCAGCAAAGGCAGCTGTGGAGAGGGCAAGTTCAAGCACTATAGATGCAGTTCCTGACGTTCTGCGCTCTTCGGGAAAGAGATTGTGCAGGCAGTCATCCGTGTCAACCCCTTTAAAATCATCTGAAGAAAAAAAACGTAAAAGTTTGGGCCAAAATCGAAACACTACAACTGTATACATTGAACGAGAATCCCTTTTTATCAGGAACTATCTTTTCTAACATACCTAACATGTTTAGCCTGATGGGGTTATTTTAGGGAAGAGCTTGAAGATTCAAATGCAGAGTCGTTACCATCTCAAGCCGAGGGGAAGAAGAAGAAACGGTTAGCCCCTGTTGCTCACCTCTCCCATGTCCCGAATTAATGAAACATACTGACATGCAACTATTTGTGTGTTATGCTTACAAATACATTGCAGATGTGTCGGATTCAGAGTAGGGAGGCCGGGTTCAGGAGACTACATAAGCTAGGGGAAAGCAGTTAGGATGATGCAGAATAAATAAATACTCAACTATTAATAAGACAGTGTGCTTTGATGCGTTGAGCATCACAAGACTTTAGTTTGTTTTTTCAATTTCCCAGATTTTATGCTAAGGTTGACTAGGTGGTCAAGCATTTGTTGTGTTTGAAATAAATAGGTCCAGTTGAGCTTTATTCCTATATGTGTTGTCTTTGGTATTCGGGGTTTCATCCTCACGTGATATGTGATATGAAATATGCGCAGAACGCCTTTGATATACTAAAACCAAACATGCATACACTGTACAGCTTTACTTTAGAGGTGCACATGCCAAATGTGTGCAGTCAATGATTGATTGAATACATGCATAAACATTTTGCTAAGGTAGCTAAACAACAAACAGCGTGAATTAAAACATGTTAATATAAGCTTAGAGTGGAATTCACCTATTGAACAGATTGTCTCAGAACCCTATCCCAATTTTACTACAACGCAAACCGACGATGCGTACCTTAAGGAAAGAGCAATTCTAACTCTAAGGAATGATGATGTCGATGCAATAAATGCGTACATATTTAAAAAGTTAGACGGCGAGCCAGTTACTTACAATAGTGCAGACGATATCTGTAAGGCATCGACGGATACTCTAGATCAACATAACCTATACCCCGTCGAGTTCTTAAATTCCTTGAATTTTTATTTTGTTAGACTTATTCTTAACTTCCTGACATAAAATTAATAGACTATCTTTCAAACATATGCACTACAATCATTAGTATAAAACCCTTCTGAATCCTTAATTGAAACAACTACAACCTAACAAGGCCTACCCCCTGTGCTAAACACCCAACTAAAAGACATTTAGAGGCAAAAATTTGGCCAATTACAAAAACACCTAATCAGAAACGATAAACAAATAAGGGAAACCCTTTTCCAACTCAATGAAGGACAGCTTTTTCAAATCTAATTATAAGGCATACATGAAAAACAAAGCTTCAATTGTTGTTTCACATCAACCATTAACCCGTCTAACTTTTGATTGAAGCACATAGTCTATAATAATCATTATCGGATTATCTCTAAAAGGGGCGATCTTACGTTTCAAGTGACCCGGGCAAAACAAAGAAATGAAATGAAACCCCTTATTAGAAAAGGTGTAAAGCGGGTGTTTGTTATTTAAAACTATTTTGGTATTGGTTTGGTTTAAGTAAGTACACTTACCCCCTAAAGTTTGTAAACAATATAGTTTTTTTAGACCATGTAAACCCGGAATCCGTTTATATAATATAATGAAATTTTTGTGTCTATAAACAATGGTCAACTCCTCCTCTCTATGTCTATGCCACTACAAAAACATGCACCATGAACAAAAATATTCTTTTACCCGATTAGTACCAAAACCAACAGCACAAACATGACCAAATCCTTACAACGATAATATTGGCAGACTTAAAACAGAAAACTAAAAAACTAAACATACCTACTACTACAAAACCTAACCACATACCCAACATGGTATTTACTCAAGCAAGAGTGTTAACAGAACAATCACCCTAGGAACCAACTGATTCCGAATGCTGCCCATCACGATCGTATCTTTCTACATTTTAAACTAAACATACTTTAATGTTGTGCTCGGCAAAACAAAAATCTAATTACAGCTTACGCGGCAAAAGCTGCAGCACTCAAAAACCTGCAGCACTCATAACCCACGTCGAACGCTACAAAAGATGCAAAATATAAGAACAAGCACAGGTATCGAACCGACCCTCATAAACCAACAAACCCATTCCAGGTGGAAGTTGGATCGCAATATTCTTATACGTGGAAAACATTGATACTTTCAACACTTTACAAAAATAAATCCAAACACCATTGACCTGCATACCGCAGACACACACCATGCCACTTCAAATGGAACTTTAACCCAAATCCAAACACGTGTTTAGCTAAATAAATAAGAAAGAAACCATGCCAGTTCAAATAGAACATGAACTACATTACATAATTTAATACCATTATATATAAAGAATCACAAATTCTAAATACAATGGCATAATGTCTGACTTCATTCATTTTAAAAAATTACAGCATTAGATAAAAGTTACCATTCATAACATCTAAAACCATAAGCATGAAATATTCATAAACACTAAAACTTTTCTTCCCTATATCAGCGAATGTATCTTAGCCCGTCATGAGGTATTACCAACAAGAGTACAGATGCCAATATTGTTCCACAACTTCAAGCTTGTATAATCAACGAGCAATATGAATCTCTCTCATGAAATTCCAAAGCCCTAGCATGCATCTCCCCCACTGTCCCACGCCTCCATCTTATAGCTATTAACCTAAACGTTGCTATACACAGGTTACCTTAAAGGCGTAAAAACACAAATAAAGTAGTTGCCCGAACAAGCCCAACAAAAGATTCTTCTTCAGTATGCGCTCGAGTAAACCACAGCTTCATCTTATCCTGCAGACGAAAGGATTTGGTGTCATCCGTTAACTTATCCAATATCAAAAAAGCAGCCATGGGAAAATAAGTTATTCAAAAAGTATAGATGTAATTATGATATGAGAAGCTACAACACAATTGAGATATAAATAGGCCAACTTAATTACTGTTACTCTTGTAAGTAGAAGCTAAGAAGGCATAAGTGCAAAAAGTAGACGAGGAGGCTCAAAATCATTAATACCTGCACAAAGAGTTAATAGATTACATTTAAACATATCAATGATATTTAACTAAAACTCTAAGTATTTTCTAACTGCTTTGGCCTTTACTTACTAAAGTAATGGAACCATTTGGTTGAACTTACTAAACCATTTAGGATCCCTGCAGCACACAAGTATACCCTTAACCAAATTCACCCAAAGAATGCCTATTCAATATTTTCAATCTCCATCTTTTCATGTGCTTAAATCAGCTTCCTTGCCTGATTTACATCAAAGTTGAATCAAATTCTACAATCAAGCATGAGTAAAGGTAAACTTTATTTGAATATTTTCCCATACACTTAAATCATACCTCTGATTGCAAGGCCACTATATCTATGTTACAGGACCATAAGACAAGCCAACTAATAACCCATCTCTTGCAAACATACTCCATAAATCTGTGTTCATTCACTCAAATACAATTATTTAGCAGGATGGGAAGGTGCAAAGCTTCTGTGGTCTAAAGATTGAGAACATAGGTGCAACATGTGCAGGTAACCGCGAACGTATTCTTTAAATTGTTTCTCGTAAAAAAACCAAAATTAACTTTCAAGAACTTAAACATATACGTTTAATATAGATTTCCATTCTTCAGTGACACCATCGGTCCAAGCCAACACTAGAGTGGCTCTAAAACAGAAAACTGCAGATTTGACTTCCAAGCAACCATGTGGCCGTTCAAAAATGAGAATAACAGGTGATTATTTTGCCAACGGGAGCTGAAAGTGGTGTTCCTTCTTAAAATATTTTACAGAGTGTTGTTTTCCCTCTTAAACTTAACCTCCTACATGGCTATGTTCATTTCAGGCCAAGTGAGGGTTCTAGTTACTCAAAAAAAAACCAGGCGAGTAACGTATACCTTTGCAGGTTGTTTTGCATATTGTAACCTTTTAATTAGACATTATTTGAAACATAAGTGAATTAACTAAATTGTTTAAATGTTAATACCTCCGTGTATCTGCTGCTCAAGTTATGGCTGATTATCACACCCAATTTGTATGCCAGGTGTTCCGGTTTCGTATCATAGCTTGGGCCCAATAACCTATCAATGTTCTCACTGCCGCGCAAACATGTGGTATGAAGAAAGATATAACAAGGCGAAAAGGTCCGTAAATCAAACATTCTCCATTTGCTGTCAGGAAGGTAAGGTGTGGCTCTCTAAATTCCATGAAGCACCACCACCATTAAACATGTTACTTGACTTTACTGAACCTGCGACGTTAAAGTTTAGAGACAAAATTAGAGTATACAATAGCATGTTTTGCTTCACATCGTTTGGTGCGTGAATAGATCATTCAATTAACACAGGCAGGGAACCATACACGTTCAGGATAAATGGTCAGAACTATCATCGCATTGGGTCTCTGCTTCCTAAAGAAGGCATTCAACCTAGGTATGCACAACTTTACTTTTTCGACACAGAAAATGAAGTACAAAATCGGATGTCAGCTTTCACTAATAAGGAAACGCCTAAAGGAGTGGATCCAAGTATAGTCTAAAGGTTGATTGAAATGCTTAATCAGTCAAGCTCAATAGCCAAGGAATTTTGGATAGCGAGAGATTGGTTCCATTCGCATGGGTCCATCAACGTAGAACTTAAGTTACTTGGCGAGAGAACGAAAGCCCAGCAGTACAACAAGCCTACAGTGGCGGAAGTGGCTGCCCTTATCACAAACGATTTTGGTGATAGTCTCCTTACAAGAGATATCATTGTGGATAGCAAAGATACTAGACCGAAGCAAATCTCAGAATTGCATCCAAGCTACATGGCACTTCAATATCATTTGCTTTTTCCATATGGAGAACATGTCTACCATGAAAAAAATACCATACCACACCAACCAAGGGAACCGGAAAACTAACCGTGGTTTTGTGACAATGAAAGAGTACTATGCTTACATCATTCAGCAACGAAATAATCAGGGTACAACGTTGTTACGAGGAGGTCAGATATTTCAACAATACTTGGTGGACGCATTTACGGACGTTGAAGAGCAGAGACTTAAATGGACTAGAAATAATCAAGACGCTCTGCGTGTAGACCTCTATCATAATGTATGTGACGCGGTTACAAGGGGGGACACAAATGCAGAAGGCCTCGAAAAAAGAATAGCCCTGCCCGGGACTTTCACAGGTGGCCTAAGATATATAATGTCCAACTATCAAGATGCAATGGCTCTATATTAAACATACAAGAATCCGTACCTGTTCATGACTTTCACTTCCAATCCAAAGTGGCTTGAAATATCTAAAATGCTATCTTATGTGCATGGTCAAAAACCACATGATCGGCCCGAAATTGGGACCTGGGTGTTTAAACTGAAAGTAACCCAACTATTGGAAGATCTTACAAAAAATAAGATTTTCGGCGAGTGTCGTGGAGGTAAAAAACACCAAACCATGCATCCAACATGTATACTTTTTTCAGTCAATCTTAATCCTAACACATACTTCTCTTTCGTGACCTCACAGTTATCTACGTAATAGAATTCCCAAAACGCGGCCTACCACACGTACATATTCTGCTGTGGCTAGAAGAACACTGCAAGTGTAGCAACCCATCTGAAATAGATGATATCATCTTAGCAAAAATCCCATGTCAGGCAGAAGATCCAGAAGGGTACAAGTTAGTTACTGAGTTTATGTTACATGGACCATGTGGTAAAGATGCCAAGTCCGCTCCATGTAACATGAAAGAAAAATGTTCAACACACTTTCCAAAAGCATTATATGTAGAGACTATAATTGATGTAGACGGTTATCCTATTTACCGTAGACGGGATAACAAAGCATTTGCAATGAAGGGAAACTTCAAGTTCGACAACAAATAGGTGGTCCCTCACAACCGATACCTTCTGCTCAAATAATAGGCCCACATTAATGTCGAATGGTGCAACCAGTCAAAGGCCATTAAGTACTTTTCAAGTACTTAAACAAAGGTCCAAATAGAGCAACCATTGTGATAGAAGAAAACATAAAAACCAGTAATCATGTGGCAACAAACACAGTCACTAAGGTAGACGAGATAAATAACTACTTGAATTGTCGATATTTGGCTCCATGTGAAGCAGTGTAGCGGCTATTTTCATTTGACATACACTACTCCTACCCCTCAGTCATGAAACTAAACTTTCCCCTGCCCAATCAAAACATGGTTACCTTGCGCGACTCGGAGAACTTGCCTGCTTTGCTTCAAAGGGAGGGGATTGACATAACGATGTTTACTGATTGGTTTCAGTTAAACAAGCATGACACAACAGCTAGAACCCTAACTTATGCTGAAATACCCAAATACTATGTACGACATGAAAAGCCAAAGCTGTGGAAACCTAGGAAACAACAAAAATGTATCGGTAGGATTGTTTATTCTAGCCCAGCCTCAGGGGAACGATACTACCTTTGAATGTTGTTGAATGTTGTCAGAGGACCGCAAGAGTTTTCAGAACTCATGACAGTTAATAAACGCATATTTTCATCATTCAAAGAGGCATGCTTTGCATATGGTCTGCTAAATGATGATAAAGAATGGACACATGCTATATCCAAGGCAAGTTTCTAGACATTAGGCCTACAACTTCGTGACCTATTTGTTACTATTTTGTTTTTTTGTGACGTAAGCAGACGACTAAAGTTGTGGAATGAAAATTGGGAAGCTTTGTCAGAAGATATTCTACATAAAAAGAGGAAGCTTTTTAGGTACCCTGAGTTACAGCTTAGTAACGAACAAATCCAGAACTATTGCTTGCTAGAAATCCAAGAGTTGTTAAACAAAAATGGGAGAGATTTGTCAGATTTCCAGGATCTACCACGACCTACCCAAAGTTGGTAACAAACATGGATAATTGTTTGATCAGAGAAGCGCTAGACTTTGATATGAACCAAAGTAAGAGCAGACACCAACAGCTTCATTCGTTGTTAAATCCAGAACAACACTTAATCTATGAACACGTTATTCAATCTCTGCATAACCAAGAGGGGCAATTTTACTTTGTTTATGGCTCGGGCAGAACAGGGAAGACATTTCTCTACAAAACTATAATTGCAAAGTTGCGGTCGGAGAAAATGATTGTGTTTGCAGTCGCATCTTTAGGTATCACATCTTATACATATTTACTAAATAATGATCGCCTATTGCCTTACAATTGTTCTATTAATAAATGAATAGATAGTGAGTGACTAAATGTTGTTAACTGGATTAGGGATTGCGTCCTTACTGTTGCCAGGCGGGAGGACGACACATAGCAGATTTGTAATACCCTTAGAATTAATAGAGAATAGCACGTGCAGAATAAAACAGAACACACACTTACCCGAGCTAATGCAACAAGTTTAACTAATTATTTGGGATGAAGCCCCAATGATGCAAAAATATGCCTTTGAGGCGTTAGACAAAACGTTAAGGGATATACTAGGGTATAAGAACCCCGAGAAAAGAAGCATGATTTTTGGTGGTCTGGCCGTGTTATTAGGAGGCGACTTCCAAAAATATTTACCAGTCATCCCAAAAGGAAAACGGGCGGATGTGGTCCAGTCCTGCATAAACATATCAGAACTGTGGAAATATGGCAAGGTATTTACCCTTACACAGAGCATGAGGGTGAATAAGTATTATGAGAATAGGGAGATTGAAACACAAAAACACGATTTCAATAAATGGGTTTTAGCTATAGGTGATGGTACCGTGCCGGAAAAAACGTATCCTGACTTCACTACTAGGCAGCATGATGATGAGTATCTAAAAGAAAGAGCAATCCTAACTTCCAGGAATGATGACGCGGATGTAATTAATGCCTATATGTTTAAAAAATTGGGCGGTGACTCTGTCGCCTACAATAGTGCCGACAAAATTTACAAGGGATCGACTAATACACTAGATCAACACAACCTATATCCAGTCGAGTTCTTAAATACCTTAAACTTCCCAAGCATGCCACCACATGCTCTATGCTTAAAGAAGGAGCTCCCTATCATGCTCTTACGAAACGTTAATCTAAGAAAAGGCCTATGCAATGGAACTCGCCTCATCATCACTGATCTATGTCAGTTTGTAATCTGGGCCAAAATTCTAGCTGGCTCACATATGGGAGACAATGTGCTTATACACACGATCATACTCACGTCAACACAATCAAAATGGCCCTTCGTGCTAAAACGGCGTCAATTCCCTATCAGGCCAATGACAATTAACAAGAGTCAAGGGCAGTCACTTAATCATATTGGTCTCTATTTACCCAACCCTCGTGGCAGTCGACTATTTGTCAAAATGGGTTGAAGCGAAAGCACTCCCCACCAATGATGCCCGAGTAGTTTGCAAATTTCTGAAATCTCTCTTCGCCAGATTTGGTGCTCCCCGTGCAATCATAAGTGATCGCGGAACCCATTTTTGTAATGACCAGTTTGCAAAGGTCATGCAGAAATATGGAGTTACTCACCGTCTCTCCACCGCTTATCACCCACAAACAAGTGGGCAAGTGGAAGTATCAAATCGTGGCTTGAAAAGAATCCTTGAAAGGACCATAGGTGAAAACCGTGCCTCCTGGTCGGACAAACTAGATGATGCACTATGGGCCTTCCGCACAGCTTACAAAACACCCATCGGGTGTACTCCTTACAAGCTTGTGTATGGAAAGGCATGCCATCTTCCGATCGAGCTTGAGCACAAAGCCTACTGGGCCTTAAAGCAAGCAAACTTCGATCCTATAATTACGGGTGATCACCGGAAAGTTCAACTCAATGAACTTAATGAACTTCGTGATCATGCCTATGAGAACTCTTTGATCTATAAGGCCAAAACAAAGAGGCTCCATGACTCCAAGATCAAAAACCGTGTTTTCAACATTGGTGATCGAGTCCTCCTCTTTAATTCCAGATTAAAGATTTTCTCGGGCAAACTAAAATCCCGTTGGAATGGCCCTTTCACCATCACTAGAGTATTTCCATACGGCACTGTTGAGCTTTCTCAAGCCAACGGGCCAAATTTCAAAGTGAATGGTCATCGCGTCAAGCACTACTTTGGAGGGAACGTACCACACTTGGTAGTTCCAGATCTCCAAACTTTCCCCAAGGATCAATAAATCCTTGTGATGGGTCAAGCATCGCGACCCTAAACAAGCGCTTCGTGGGAGGCACCCCATGCTTATCCGTAGTTGTAATAAGTGTTGTTGTTGTGTAAGATAGCTTGTCTTTTCCATTACCCGTGTTTCCATGTTGTTGTTATTGTTTATTGTCCAGGATTGCCCGGATTGTGAAGACTCTCAGTTTTGTCATTCATCAAGAGTTTCACATCCTCAGCTTCATTTGGGAATCCGATATCCTAATCTTATCGACTAACGTTTTATCTTTTGGCATACCTCATAAATGGCCTTAGGATTAATGTAATACCCTTCAAAACATCGAGGACGATGTTTAGTTCTAGTTTGGGGGGGTATCTTCGATTTGATTGTTTCCTGCAGCATTGTTACCACGTAAACCCGTTTTTTACCACCAAAATACCAAAAAAATGAAAAAATTAAAAATTTTCAAAAATATAATAAGTGTTTTGTCACAGTTTTGCTTTTCTTTTTGGGTAGAATAAGAATAATTTTTGACTTGATCGGGCGTGTTGAGCCCTAGCTAGTTCCTTTAGGCCGAGCTTTCACGAATTCTATAGCCTTTTGTATTTTAAAATGTGAAAACGGGAAATGAGAGAGTTAAATATAAGTTAATGTGCTAAGCAAGATTCTTCTAAAAACTTATACAAGTAACTTGTGGTTTTCTCTCCCGTGAATTTCTAATCCACCTAATCATACGTACTCAATTTAATTCAACTAAGTCAATCGATGTTTTCAGAAAAAGCTTCAAATTTGTAACTTGAGTTTTCAAAGCGAGATTTTGTAGTGATTTAAAAGATAAATGCCAAAGAAGCATGAATGAAATATGAATGCAAAAATGCATGAATATGGAAATTTTGCCAATGAAGCATGCAGTTGATATTATGGAGCAAGTAAAAGATGTGTCGTGATATCCCACTCCGCTAGCAACGAGGTGGGGGTTCAAACTAAGACGTCTTTGCTTCTAAGGATTTGGTGTGTCGTGATATCTCACTTGGAAGAAAGGTCTAGGTGAGGGTTCAAACTAAGACACCAATCCTTAGCCATATTAGGAATAAGGTGTTGATGTGATTTCCCACTACGCTAGCAACGGGGTGGGTTTTCAAACTAAGAACACCGGTCGTTGGTCGTGATATCCTACTCCGTTAACCACGAGGTAGGGGTTCAAACTAAGCAACGCATTCCTAATTTTTTTTTTTTTTTTTTTTTTTTTTTTTTTTTTTTTTTTTTTTTTTTTTGTTTTTTTGCTTTAAGAACTTATGATTATGATGTTGGAAATGTTGCAAAAGTTCTAAAGTTTAATTCTCGAAATCAAGTTACAAGGTCTTAATAAGTTGTTGCTTTGAGTCGTGATTCATTTGAATTATGACTATGAAATAAGTTGACCTTTGGGTTAATTAAAATGAGTACACACATTCAATTCGTTATATCCATGTTGGGGAGTTGAAAAATTACCAAGTCATAAGTATGAGGCTTAACATATAAACTTTTATCGACAATGATCTTGTTTAATTTGCTTAGCTTGGAACTTGTGAAAATCGAGGGGACGATGATATTATCCAGTCAGGACATGTAGTCCACTCTACAGACGCTTTCATTCTTGATCCCAGTATAAATAAATAAATAAAAAAGAAAGTCAAACTGTTAAAAAAAAAAAAAAAAAAAAAAAAAAAAATGAAAAAATCCAAAAATATTAGTTTGTATTAGTGTTAAATTCAGAAAATGGTGAAAAACGGGGCTTACGTGTTTACTTCATAACATTGCGTGAGGGAACACAATACCTTAGTTTTGGGGGATTTGATAAGTGCTTAATACACATATCTTTTACCTCCAAACGAGCTTAAATGACCAAAAACAGACAAAAACTGCCAAATATATGTTTGTTTTGCATTTGTATTGTGCAGGAAGTGGATATCAACAAAAAGACAGAAAACCAAGCCAAAATGACAAAACTGAGCATTGAATGGAAAAGACTGTGCAAAATCAAGGCCAAAGTCCAAAAATGCCAAAGTCAGAGTCAATACTGAAGAATCAGCAGTCAAACCGGAGCCGGAACTGAAGAATACTATTGAATGCAATCTTAACCCATCTGATGGGCCGGGAAAGCCCAATAGTATATTTATGAAGACTGTGAAGACCAAATGGGCCCTCAATCATTTACAACAGCCCATTTGTGTGCAATTGACAAAGACTGTGAAGACTTTGAAGGCCCAATCCTAGCCCAGTTACAGCCAATCTCAGCCATTGCAAGCCAAAACCCACTTCATAGCTTATTGGGCTTAAAAAAAAAACCCAATAGCTAAGCCTGTACCTTATTGGGCCCAAACCCAAACCCAGTGGGCCCAATACAAGCCCAAAACATCTTTTTTATAAAACTCAAGGACCAAAAATGTAAATTTTAAAAACTTGTTTTATAATAAAAAATGAAAAAAATAAAGAAAAGGGGCCAAAAATGCCAAGTTTTAAAAGTTATTTTAGAAGGAAAATGGTTTAATAAAACACACAAGGGACTGTTTTTGCAATTGTTCAAAACTTTTTTAGTTATAAACAGCAGGGACCATTCATGGTAAATTGCCAAAACCCTTTTACTTTTTTGTTATTAAAACCAGAGGGGCCTAATATGCTCTTTCCAACCTTTTTTAACTAATAACGGGCCAAAACGAAATGAAAAGAGAAGGAACAGAGGGGGGGCATTTTTCTTGCCTCTTCCCCATTTCTTTTCCTTTTATACCCTGCAAAACCTACCCTGCACATAACCCACTCCCGCCAAAACCATACCATCCCAATTTCCCACGGTTTTTGGCCAAAACCACCTCTCCAGCTCACCTTCACCCATTCCCACCTTACCCTGCCCTTATAACCCCTTTCCCTGTCAAAACACTCAACCCCGAAAAACCCATCCATGGCTGAGAATGCTAGAAAGGAAACCAAGGGCTAGGATTGAGTGTGAGGCTTCCTACTCTCCAACAATCGTCCAAGTCTTTTGGGACCAGTATAAAAGGAGCCAAGGACGAAGCCGAAGCACACACACCATTTTTTTTATGTTTTTAGCTAAATTTTAATTCTAAGCCTTTCTTTTAAGCATTTTAAGTGTATTCAGTTCATTTTGTAAGCTTATCTTGTAATACTTTCAGTTTTAAATAAAAGTTAAGAAGTGTTTGTAAAAATTACATGTCAAAATTTGAAGTATAATTTTAAAGCTTATAATTCTGTTTAAACCTCTATAAACATGTGTTAAAGTCATTGAAAACTCACTTGTAATCACTAATTTTCTCACCCCTTTCTTCACTAAAATCAGTTAAAAAGATTTTTATAAAATAAGGGAGTGTTTGGTTTAGTGTTAAAATGGGTCAATATGGGTTGGTTATGGGTTGTAACCACTCAGCCAACTTTGGCTGAGTGTGTAGGCTTTATTAAGCCCTTTTAATCACAACTTTTAATTGGAAAATAAGTTTTTAAGTTGTGTCTATATTCTGTCAAAATATGAATGAGCCAATAATTGACCTTAAGAGCTTAAGCTGTTTGAAACAGCTTAAGCTCCTCATCTCTGTGTTGTTTGTGTTACAAGAAGCAAAAAAAGAAGGCCCCTTGTGCTGTCCCTTTGGTTTGACCAAGTATAAGTCAAAACTTGGCTTTGCAACTTTTTTTTTAAGAACCCTCAATTTTAAGCCCAAAAATCAGCAGCTTTTTCTTAACCTTATTAGCTTAAATTTTGAAAATAAGCTCATTGACCACCCCTTGTTATCTGTTTGTGCTTTGTTTTGGCTAAAAAGCTCATAAGAGCTTGTTGCATAAGCTCAAAAAAGCCCTTAAGCTCACTGTGTTGCCCTCCCCTGGTGCTGAAACCAATTTTCAGCACCCTTTTTATAGCTTATTTTGTATTAAGCCTTAGGATGTTTTTGCTTTTTAGTGTAGCATATAAGTAGCCCTTTAAGCCCCCAAAGTAGCTCAGCTTAATTCCTCCTCTAGTATAGCTTATTCTAGGCTTAAAGTTCCCTTTTTTCTGTTTTCTTTTAAAAAACTGTTAATATAGCCTAAGTACTGCCCAGCTTATTTTAGGGCTTATTCTAGAAAACATAGCTTATTTAGGATTCCCTTTTCCCTAGCAGCCTATTTCCCTTAGTTTTATAGCTTATTGTGCCTTAAACCCCAAAAAGAAAGAAAAATAAGCTAAAAAGCTTATTTAGCTTTTGCAGCCCCAAAAGCTCACATTTATGGCTTATTCTTTGAGATTCAGCTTATGTGCCTTTTATGAAAAATGCTCCCCTTAAGCCCCTGAACAAGTTTGCTTCTTTGGCTTTTTGCTAATAAGCACTTTGGACCCACCTTGCAATCGGGGTCCAACTCAGGGACTGATTGTGTAATTTTAATTTTTATAGTTAACTCAGTTAGTGCATGTAGTTAGTACCCCCTTTCATCGTTAGTCCTTGTTACCCTTTCACTGTTAGTCCTTTTAGTTAACCACAGTTAGTTTATTTAATTTAATTAATATAAATTAGGTTAAAATTTAATTAGTTTAATTACTTTTTATAAAAACAGTAAAATTTGGGCATTTTTATATTTTTAGAATTGTTAACTTTTTCTTTATTTTATTTTATTTTTTCAGGGGGTAAAATTTTTTATACTTTTATTTTTTGTCTTTTTCTATTTTCTTAGTTTAATAGTTTTAATCTTTAAAAAATTAATAAAAAAATCCAAAAATTAATAAAAAAATTATTTTTTCTTTTTTATAAAAACTCTTTTCTTGTGTCAATTTAGTATCTAGGAAAAATATAAAATTTAGTATAGCTTTATTTTTCTTAAAATTCAGTTTTTTAGGGACCCACCCGTTTTACCGGGTACGTTTTACCGTTTCTTTTCGTTTAGCATTCAAACGACCTCCGTTTTAGTTCTAGTTTTCTTTATTTTTCAAATTAAGTTAATTAGAATTTAATTTTGATTTTTAATTTAATTTAGCATTTATTTTCTTAATTTTTAGTATTTAGGTTTCCCGATACCTGATTCTGTTCCCCGTATTTTAGTATAAATTTAATTTTAGGATTTCCCTATAACTAATTTTGTTTCCCGTAGTTTTTAAGATCCCCATTTCCTATAATTGTTTCCCGTAGATTAAATTAGGTTTTATTTAATTAATTTTAGTTATAATTATATCAGTGTTTCCATCATTCAATTTCTCATCAAACCAGGATAAATTTCAATTGCAGCCTCGTTGGGACATACGACCCGGGAATATCTCTTCCGGAATCTTTTTTATCATTGATTCTTATATATTTTATCTCTTTGTGTAGATTTTGACCTTTTCCCTTGGTTAAGGGCATTCGGTCAGGATCTGCATTTGAGTTGTATTATATATACGTACGAACTTGCGAATCAGTAGTATCTCCCAATATCTCTTTGGGTAGTATCTCCCAATATCTCTTTGGGTAGTATCTCCCAATATCTCTTTAATATCTCTTTATGTGATTCATGAGTTTAGGATGATAATACTGTTCACTATGACAATAATGTTCTTCATGATAATTATTCCTGCAATACCAATATTTCCAATTATGATAACTTGTATTCAACTATTACATTTCAAACCTATGAATTTCACTCAACCTTTGTGTTGACTTTTTAGCATGTTTATCTCAGGTTATTGAGCAATATACGGCAGGGAATGGCATGGACTCGAAGATGGCTAAAACTTGTTATCATTCACATTTTATGTTTCTAGATTTTGGGACCTGCCTTTGTAAAACTCTAATTTGAAATGAATGATAACGTATCTTTTGAACAAACGTCTCTTTTGGGTCGTTTTCTATGATTATGATTGTTGTATCCATGAAGTAATACCCCAGATTAGCTTCCGCTGCTATATTGTAAAAATGGGGGTGTTATATAAACAATCTGCGAATAGGGTATACTTGCCCGAATGTTGTGTTTTTAGTCAAAATCGGTATTTCTAGTTATTATAAATTTAAAGTTTGTAGAAAAAACACATCAGGGGACACGTTCCGTCCCAATTGTGATTGCTTGTTTGGGACGATTGCATGTTAGCATGTATAATAGTTAGCTTAATTGTCCTGCCATGTTTTGTTTTTTTATAATCAAAGTAATTGATTTAAATCTTGTATTGGTGTCCGTAAAAACCTATGGGGGAACCTTCTTATCCACCAACCATTGTGTTGACGTTTTAAGCATCACATTTTTTTGGTGAACCATTATGAGTGTTGATGTTAATAAAATAGTGCTAGAGAAGCCATTAGGATGGCATTGTTGAAGTTCTCATTTGATTTTAATTCATAATTGTTTGCTATGAATTCTTGATGTTTTTAGTTTGATAGGGTTGTGATACATTGATCTTTGTATTGATGGACCTTTTTCATTAATACAAGATGTTGTTCTTTTGTTTTCGGTATTGTCATGACACATCGTGTCTTTTATATTTAGTTATGCATGTAGTGATTCTCTATTGTTGACACCATTGTGTTGTGATGATATCCATGATGTTACGCCTCGTGTTTCCGCCTTGGCGAGGTGTCACAGATTGGGATCAAAGCACTTTGGTATTGAGATGTATGGTGGTCGGGCCTAGGACTATAAAACCTAGGTGTCCTTCTTAGTTGCATTTTAGGGCTTTAGTGTTTTATGTACGTATCTACTATACTTTCTCGCTATTCGAAAGCTTTAATTTTTCTTAATTTGTCTACTACTATATAATATATATATATACTTTTTCATTATTGGGATCTAATAGTATATACCCTTTCTTATTATTTTAGTCATGTCTCTCTCTCTTTTTCTCTTTTTATCTATCTCTAATCCGTATAGATTCTTTTTGTTTAGCTATCTAGGAGTTTTTGTATTCTTGCTTTCTTTGAGTTTTATTTCGACCTACGGGCTACTCGATAGCTTATGATTTAAAAGAGGAGCCAATTGAGGAGAAGCCTCTCGAGGAACCGAATGAGGAAGGTTAGTTAGAAGAGTCGAAGAAGGAGGCCGACTCAGATCTCTTGTCGGATGGTCGTAGCAGGCCTGGACCCGCGGAGTCGAGCGACTCTTACGAAGGAAAAGTCAAACCCAAGCGAGGCTTAACATAAGTTTATTCCGTCTTTTACCTCGTCATGATGCTATTGATTATTTCTTTCGGATATTTTGTATCTTAGAGGCGCTGCAAGACTTTTGTTCCTTTATGTCATTTCAATTTTTTTATATAAGTTAGTATTTCTTTGATGGAGCATCCTTTTTGTGTTATATTGGAGTGGTTTAAGATGTGCAATGTGGTATATGTGCTTATATGTGCGTTATCATTGAGAGGTGTAGTACTTGAGAAGAGTATACGTGGAAAGTGGATGCAAATTATAATTATGGTGTCCAACATAATTATAAAGACCCAAAATCCCCCCGCACACGTAGACTTGTGACCACGATTGCATTGATCGATGTTTGCTTGTTAGATGTAATGTAAGATGTTGCATTATGTGCAGTTGTATTAAGAATAATTATGAAGTTAGTAAGTTTTCCTTCTATCTATCGCTTGCGGATACCCGTTATTGCTATTATTACGATTATTGAGTTTGTTCGTCTGCTCAATTATTTGCTCGGATATATAACCCTCATTTTAACATTCCTTGTTCGTACCATGTCGGTATGGATGATCTAACTTTTCTATTCGGCGTCTTGATGAATATTGGCTGTTCGGACCTGCTTCTTTGGATATTGGTACGTTTCATTGGTTCTTTCGTTGTATTGATTACTCGTATGAGTATCAAAATTTTCTTTTAAGCAATAATTGTTCCTAACATATTAGTACGGATCATTACTCCGTTCTTTATATATCCTTTGGTTTTCGTAACATATTGCGGCATGTTAGTACCGACGATTTGCAATGGTTGTTCTTTTGATCGTGAGTACGGATGAGTCTTTACGTTCTTCTTTTGGTTCGTAATGTCTTCGTATGAATTTCTCTTGTGCATGTTCGTTTCATTGTTATTCTGACTATATGGTTCCTTGTACTTCCTTTCGCTTTCAAACAATAGAATTGTGTTAGATTCTTTACGGTATTTTACAATCCCTATTGGTATTACGATGTCCTTTGTTTGATTAATATATTTATATTGATGTCGAGTTATAAAAATCCTTTTGAAGTATATCTTGATGGTGTTTGGGAAAAACAATTTTTGAAATGATCTTATGAACACGTTATGACATCGCTTTTATGTGAATGTTTCTTTATAAAAACTATGTTTACAATGATTTTTATAAAACGATATGATATAGGTTGACTGTCAATACTATGTTTAAAATGATATTTATGAATAAGATATGATTAAAATGGTCTTTAGAAATAAGATATGAAACTATTTTTTTAATGGTTAAATAAAATTTATTTTTATTATGAAAAGTATATCTAATATGATTCATAATGGTAAGATGCGATACATCGTTAAATAACTGTCTCTAGATTCTTTTATGACAACCATGTTTAAAATGAATTTTATAAAGATTATATTTATGACGATTTTTATATATATATTTAAAATGATTTTTATAAAAACAGTATTTAGTTGGTTCTTTCGAGTAAAGTCGATTATTGGTATAAGAATTCTATCTTTCTCATTTATTAATCTTGAAACGTAATGTTATCCGATATGTGTTCCATTTGTCTTGGTACGCTTTGTTGACTCTTTTGTTTGCGTTTCCTATCGGTATAGATACTCTATCCTTTTCTTTTAAGGATTCTTATGACATTTGATTCAGATCTATTTGCACCTGTGAAACCACTTATATATTTTCTAGCCCTTAATTCGATATTCATTTGCTACCCTATTTGATAGTTCGTAATTCTTAGAATTCATTTGATATACGTTTTATTCGACCAAGTCACTCTCCATGGGGAGCACATGTGTTGTTCAAAAAGAAGGACGGTTCATTTAGAATGTGCATAGACTATCGAGAGTTGCACAAGCTGACCACCAAGAATCTCCCCAGGATCAACGACTTGTTCGACCAGTTACAAGGTTTGCGTTATTTCTCTAAGATAGATATTCGATCTGGTTATCATCAGTTGAGAGTGCATGAAGAAGATATTCCAAAGACTGCCTTTAGGACGCGGTATGGACATTTTGAGTTTACGGTTATGCCTTTTGGGTTAACCAATGCATCAGCGGTTTTCATAGACTTGATGAACCGGGTGTGCAAGCCTTATTTAGACAAGTTTTTCATTGTGTTTATCGATGATATCTTAATCTACTCGAAGTCTAAGGAGGATCACGAGGTTTATTTAAAGTTGGTGTTGGAGCTGCTGAAGAAGGAGAAGTTGTTTGCCTAGTTTTCAAAGTATGAGTTCTGGCTACAAGAAGTGCGTTTTCTTAGACGCGTGGTTAACAATAATGATATTCGCGTGGACTCTAGTAAGTTAGAAGCAATGAATAATTTAAAAGTACATAAGACGCCATCCAAGATATAATCGTTCTTAGGATTGGCAGGTTACTATCGACGTTTCATCGTGAATTTTTCTAAGATTGCTAAACCCCTTGCTTCACTGACGTAGAAGAATCAAAAGTATGAGTGGGGCAGGGAACAAGAAGAAGCTTTTTAGACTTTGAAGGATAATTTGTGTAATGCACCAATATTGTCATTGCCAAATGGACCAGAAGACTTTGTAGTTTATTACGACGTGTCAAATCAAGGATTAGGTTGTGTACTCATGCAAAGAGGCATGGTAATCGCTTATGCATCATGACAATTGAAGATCCATGAGAAGAATTATACAACACACGACCTAGAATTAGGAGCAGTAGTGTTTGCTCTTAAGAATTGGAGGCGTTACTTGCACCGAACGAAAAGTGTCATCTATACGGATCATAAGAGTCTTCAACATATATTCGATCAGAAGAAGTTAAATATGCGCCAACGAAATGGATTGAATTGTTTAGTGATTTCGACAGTGAGATTCGTTACCATATGAGAAAGGCGAATGTATTGGCTGATGCATTAAGTAGAAAGGAGAGAGTGAAACCAAGACGAGTACGCCCAATGTCCATGACTATTAGTCAAGTGTTAAGGACAAGATATTGGCTGCTCCAGGTGAGGCGTCCAAGGTAGAGAACGCGATAGCAAAAATGCTGCGTGGCCTGGACCAACTAATAGAAAGGAAGGAAGATGGAGGTATGTATTTTATATGGGTTCCATTAATAGGTGATGTAAGGACATTAATTATGGACGAGGCTCATGCATCGAGGTACTTGGTACATCCGGGAGCGGATAAGACGTACTATGACCTTAGAGATATGTATAGTGGCCATGTATGAAGAAGGATATTGCTACATATGTTAGCAATTGTTTGACTTGTTTAAAGGTGAATGCTGAAACATCAAAGACCTTCGGGTTTATTGCAACATCTAGAGATACCTTAGTGGAAATATGATAGAATAACTATGGAATTTATTACAAGGTTGCCGAAATCAAGTAGTGGGTATGATACGAATTGGGTAATAGTCGATAGACTGACTAAGTCAGCCTATTTTTTGGCAATACGAGAAGATTACAAGATGGAGAAGTTAGCAAGGCTTTATATTGATGAGATAGTAGTAGGGCATGGAGTGCCCGTGTCAATCATCTCAGATCGTGATGGAAGATTTACTTCAAGGTTTTGGCAAACATTACAAAAAGCCTTAGGGACGCGATTGGATATGAGTACGGCTTATCATCCTCAGACGGATGGACAAAGTAAGCATACAATTCAGACATTAGAGGATATGTTAAGTGCGTGTGTGATCGACTTTGGTGGCAGTTGGGATGTCCACCTACCGTTAGCTGAATTTTATTATAATAATAGTTATCATTCGAGTATTCGATGTGCTCGTTTAAAGCATTGTATGGAAGGAAATGTAGGTCGGCCTTCTGTGGGCTGAAATTAGAGAAAGCAGGTTGATTGGACCAAAATTGGTGCAAGAGACGATCGATACGGTAGTCTTGATAAAAGAAAAGCCTAAATCGGTAAGAGATCGTCAAAAGAGTTATGCTGATAATAGGCGCAAGCCACTAGAGTTTGATGTTGAGGATCAAGTGTTACTGAAAGTGTCGCCTTGGAAAGGTGTAGTGCGTTTGGAAATAAAGACATGTTAGCATTAAGGTATGTAGGAACATTTGAGATCAATGAATGGATCGGTCCTATACCCTATTGATTAAGATTATCTCAATAATTGAGTAGTGTGCTTGATGTGTTTCAAATTTAAAGAAGTATTTAGCGGATGAAAATCTGCATGTGCATTTAGAAGAAATTAATGTAGACAAAACTCTTCGTTTTGTTGAAGAACCTGTTGAGATTATCGATCGTGAGGTTAAAAGTTTGAAGCGTAGTACGATTCCGATAGTTAAAGTCCATTGGAACTTGAAGCGAGGTCATGAGGATTTCATAAAACCTAAGTATCCACACTTGCTCGTTGAGCAAGCTATCATTGGAAGTACTAAGTAAAGTTGGATACATAGGGTTACTGGCAGACTTTAGTGCACCCTTAAATGTTCTGAGGTGGTTTGGTTAAAGTTATATATTGAGTAAACCTGAAGTCGAGCCAATTCTTTAAAAACGTTGAGCTTTGTAACAACACATAACTTAAATTTAAGACAGATCTTGTTTGATGAGTTGCGGGGTTAAGTTATGGATCAAGTTGTTACACGACTTAAGGTTTCTGACGAGTTTCCTCGAGGACGGGCGAGACTCATGTAGTTGGATGTTCTCTTCACTTATAGCTGTTGTGCTGCTATTTGTACTCTCGTGTGTGTAAGCAAAATTGGTAACAGTAGAAGCGATTAAATTTCTAGACGAAATTACCCTAAGGATGGGAGACTGTGACAACCGTGATTTATCGAGGTTATTATAAAGTTTTAATATAAATAAAAAGTTTATATATTTTTTTCATTTACATCTCTTATACACACACACACATCACTAGTTTCTCTCTCCCTCATAAATTCCGGCAGCCACCAGCCGCCGCCGGCCACCATGCTGCCGCCGCCGGAAAACTTTTCCGACGGACTTTTTCCGGCGAACCCAAAATCGTTCCTCATTAATCGATATATCCATTCATCATATCCACTCGCCGCCACTCGCCGCCACTCGCCCTTTTTCCTCCCCCACCTCAGCCGCACACCAGCACCACCTCCACCATCGTCACCCCATCGACCACGCACCACCATCCCCGCCACCACTGCTGTACACCACAAAGGGTGCGTCGGGTTCGGGTCAGACCCGACAAGGGTCCGTTTGGTTTTATTTATAAACCGATT
>BQNB010017526.1:890-13995 GCA_026074375.1 Tanacetum coccineum
GATCCAACACTCTTCACACGGAAAGCAGGAAACGACTTATTACTGGTACAAATTTATGTTGACGATATAATATTTGCATCCACTAATACTGCTTTGTGTAATGAGTTTGCTAATCTGATGACCACTAAGTTCAAGATGTCGATGATGGGGCAGATGTCATTCTTTTTAGGATTACAAATTTCTCAAAGTCCCAGAGGTATCTTCCTAAACCAGTCAAAATATGCTTTTGAAATTATTAAAAAATATGGTTTGCTGACTAGTGATTCTGTAGACACACCTATGGTAGAAAAGAATAAACTAGATGAAGATCTACAGGGGACACCAGTTTATGCCACACTTTACCGTGGCATGATTGGATCCCTCATGTATCTGACATCTAGTAGACCCGACCTTATTTATGCAGTCTGCTTATGTGCCAAGTATCAAGCAAAGCCTATCGAAAAGCACTTAAATGCGGTTAAGCGGATCTTTCGATACCTAAAGGGAACCATTAACATGGGTCTCTGGTACTAGAAGGATACCGGTATGTCTCTAACAGCATATTTAGATGCAGATCGTGCGGGGTGTCAGGACACTAGACGCATTACATCTGGAAGCGCTCAATTCTTATGTGATAAACTTGTTAGCTGGTCTTCCAAGAAGCAAAAGAGCACTATGATATCGAGTACAGAGGCTGAATATATTGCCTTATCTGGGTGTTGTGCTCAAATCCAATTGATGCGATCACAGCTAACAGATTATGGCTTTCAATTCAATAAGATTCCTCTGTATTGCGACAACAAAAGTGCAATTGCTCTATGCTGCAACAACGTTCAACACTCAAGAGCAAAGCACATCGATGTACGCTACCATTTTATAAAGGAGCAGGTGGAGAATAGAATAGTGGAACTTTACTTTGTTTGGACAGAATATCATCTGGCTGACATCTTCACCAAACCATTGCCAAGAGAAAGATTCAACTTCTTGATCGAAAAGTTGGGTATGAGAAGCATGTCTCCAGAAACGCTAAAACGTCTGACATAGGAGGAAGACGAGTAATGGTGGTAACTCGTGAAATATTGATGCGCATTTTATTTTAAAATATATTTTTACCAAGTTTTCTTTTATATAAATTTTTCAAAAACAAAATAAAAATTAAAAAACTCAAAAAAATAAAATAATAATATGTATCTCTAGCATGTCTTCTGAAAATTGATAACATTTACGGCCTTAGAAATGTTGTAGGATCCCGATATCACTTCATAACACGAATCAATCACGGATTAGAACTAGAAAGGAGAAAGAAGGGAGTTTGTTCTAGAGGAGAGTTTTAGAAAGAGAATGAGAGAAAAAGAGAAATGGAATTTATAATTGAAAAAGAACAACTACATTTTCTAAAATAAGAAAGCTTATATACCCCGTCAACGTTAAAGTACGGAAGCGGCGGGAAATTTAACTACGGACTCGGGCTCGGATTTGCACTTGGTATTATTGAACCCAAAACATATACAATATTAGATTCACTATCGAGCCCTATTCCCGATAATATCCTATTACAACGTTAACTAATTAAAGACCGAAGCTACCATCGTAGAAACCAACTTCCTTTTTCGAGCTAATAAATTAAGGCTAAACAATCTCCCCCGAAGTGAGGTCTTGAACACGGAACGAGCTTCCTTTATTGAACTCAATAAAACTGAGGCTAACAATGCCCCCCAAAGTGAGAGTCATTGATAAGCACTCTTCATGAGATCAGTGAATTGCTTTTGTCGTTTAAGCTCGAGGTGTTCTTGTTCTTTGTCGTCGTTGTAATGCTTGTTCCTTTATGGCTTTGCGATCGGCTAAGCCTTCTCTTGCTATCTTGAGTCTTTCCAACATGCTCATACTATTGCATTATCTTTGAAAGCTTTATTTTCATATTGCGGAAGTCTTTGTCTTTAAAATCTGATCTTTCTAGATAGAGTATGACTTCCCGTCGATTGAGCCCATTTGAATGGTATTGAGGTTGGTTCGTTACCAACCGTTTGGACCTGCAGGTTACGTCAGTGATAAACGAGAAAATGATTTGAAAATCAATCAACGAGTTACTACGTTAAAGAGATTTTGTAACTTCATCGAGATAGTCATGTTTTTTATCAAAATTCATCAACCGTCAATTCATTTACTGGACCAAATCGAATATCCATTTTTCATATAGTTTTTGAATCATAAAGAATCTCCGCAAGTCACCTACCAATAGCTTGTTTGATGCTGGCCAAGCAGGATTTCCATCTTCATTGTGAATACATTAGTATCACCGGAATGTTCAGGCAAATATGCATAATGATATTGGGCGTAGGACTCTTGATAACAGCTAGTTAAATTGATGATGTTTCAACAAGTGTTTGAAATGAATGTGTCCTAACGAGATTTTTTTTATTGCTCTCTTGGCTCTAACTCGATTAGTGCATTTTGGTTTTAGATACTGAAGCTCGAAGGTTGGAGCCTATTGCCACCTATACAATACAACGATCTCGGAATGATATTCAATAGATACCGTGTTATATCCGTGACAAATGAGACAAGTTTTCTGTATGAGAGAAACCCGAATGGCTGGAAAGGGTTTTGGTGCCATTTGCATCATTGGGTCAATGAGGTCATTTTCAATGTCAGCAATCAACTTGTGATTCTGACAGCATATGTATTGACCCGGTTTCTGCCTTAAGTTGTGTGGAGGGCTTCTTTCTTTAGACCCTTTATCCATACATTTCTTTTTCATTCTTCAACGCCTTTAATGCTTACCAAGACGTCATTACTAACACCTTGTTGTGATTGTTCCAGTGTTAACTCAATCTTAGTCGGCATTATTCCCATATACATTCATCTCCAATCATACCTAAGGACTGCTATTTCTAACTTTTGATTATCCTTGGGTAGATCCTCCGGTTCTGGTTGGATCATAGGATTGATTCCTAACCTAACCACCTATGACCAATTAAATTGTCATGAAATTAAGATTTTGTTGGTATAAGAACGAACATAAAACTTTTCTCTAGCACATTGATCCGAATAGATCATATTTTAATTACATTTTCTCCCCTTATTTTAAATAATAAACACTTAGTTTTTGAAATACCTTGTGATTAAAATGTGTCTTGAAAATTCTGTGGGAGGAAATATGGTCAGCATGAATGGTTTGGAACCTTTTGATAATGTTTTGAATACATAAGAATGGTCGTTGATGATGTATCCAAGAACATAAAAACATTGTTTTTTGAAAAACTCGCCCTAAAAAATAGGACCAATTGAGAAATTGTTGTCTTTTGAAAACATTGTGAGGGTTGGAGTGTTGAACACATAATTTTTGAAAGATTATGATTTGTCATCGAGAAATTCTTGAAAAATTGTGTTCAACTTTTTGAAAAACCAGATGTTAGAGGACTTCTCTTCTAACGCTAAGGGTAAGCGCACTGAAACGTACACTTTCCTTTTTCTTGAGCTAAAAACATTGAATGTCTTGTAAGAACAGCTCAAGACCGAGAAACGTTAATTTTCTCGTTGTGAGGATAAGTTATAAACCTTCCTTTATTTGAAGTCTGGGTTATGTACTGACATTCGCACATAAGCCATTTAGAAAATTAGAAATGACATGTTTTGAAACTATTTGCAACTCTCGCTCGTAACGATCCATTTACACAACCCGTTCAATGTAATTCGACAATTCTAAGCACTAAAAGTTATCGATTCCATGGGGGAGGGGAGACATGTCGAGAAAGAAACATTTTTGTAATTTTTTGATTTTCCTGATTTTGTATTTTCTTATTGAAGTTTTATATCTTTGTATTTGCTTTTCTCAAAAATATGTACATGGTGATGGTTTGATGATGATATCAAGCAGTCTTATTTTGTCAGAACCTCCAATTTCGCTGAGATCAAACACTCATACCAATCCTTTGACAAGATTACTTCAAACCGATCTCTCAGGAAGGGCTTTCGTAAACAGTCAACTAATTGGATTCTTCTACAAAATATAATTCAATTAACCATTTTCAACCTTTCCTTTATGAAAAAGATACCGAGTAAGGATTGTGCTTTGTCGCGAATGTTACGTGGTTGCATGATATTGCAATGGCAGACTGAAGAGTCCGCAATACAACGGTATATTTGTTGTAGGTTGAAGCCATAATCTTTAAGATGTGTTCCTCATCCACATTACTTGAGCACCAACTTGCAGAATAACGCCACAATACTCTGCCTCTGCTGAAGACATTGCATGCAGATTTTGTTCTTTTAACATCAACTTACTAGCTATCACCAAGTGACCTGTATCCCTCCAAGAAGTGCTTTCCGAGTATCAATGCATCCCGCATGATCAGCGTCTGAAAAAGCTGTTATTCAAAGCCAGAATCCTTTGATACCAAGTCCCATGTTAATGACCCCATTAGGTATTTAAAGATTCTTAACACCTTGAGGTGCTTTTGTGTTGGTCGTGCTTGATAACGTGCACAATAGCATACTGCTTGCACTAAGTCTGGTCTACTAGATGTCAAGTACATGAGTGACCCGATTTTACTACGGTAATCAGATTGGTCTATGGGTTCTCCACTCAAATCTATATCTAGTTTGGGTTTAGTAGCCAATGGTGTACCAATAGAGTGACAATTGTCCATATTATGCTTTTTCAGAATTTCTAAAGCGTACTTGGCCTGATTGATAAAAATACCTTTTGAGGACTGGTGGATCTGAAGTCCTAAAAAGAATTTCATCTCCCCCATTAAGGACATTTCAAATCTACTGTGCATTAACTTTTCAAATCTTTTTGAATATTTAGGGTTTGTAGACCCAAAAATTATGTCATCAACGTAAATCTGCACTAGTAGAATATCCTCCCCGTATTTTTATCTTGAATAAAGTTGGTCAATTGTATTTTGAGTAAGCCTTTGGACATCATGTAAGTGATAGTTCATCATACCAGCGCTTGGAGCTTGCTTTAATCCATACTAAAGCTTTCCTCAGAAAGGTATACTTTTCTGATATCTGGATCAACGAACCCTTCTGGCTGAGCAACATAAACCTCCTCCTTCAGTGGACCATTAAGAAATGCCGTTTTTACGTCCATCTGATAGATTGGAAAAGACTTGTGTGCTGCGTGGGCAACAAAAATCCGAACTGCTTCCAAGCGAGCAACTGGAGCAAATGATTCTTTCCAAAACAATACCTCTTCCCTGAGCATAACCTTTAGCAATAAGTCGTGATTTGTTGTGAATTACAGTCAGATCTTCATACCTTCCTTGTTCTTCCATAACACTTGTAGCTTTATAATCATCTTGCCAAATGGTTTGTCGACGAGTTCCTAGACTTTTAGTCTGTCGAACTGATGAAGTTCATCCTGCATTGCTTCGATCCATGCAGAATCAGCCATTGCCTCCTTATGTTTCGTTCGGTTTCAACAATACTCACCGTGAGCGCGAACATACACATTTCAGATCTGTGGAAAGTCAGTCTTCTGTTGAACTTGCATGGTAGATTTTCCACAACTTGTTCTAAAGAAGATCTCTGTCCATCGGTAATCATGACTTTGCGTTGAAATGAATGCCCATCTGTATTATCAATGTTGCGTGAGGAAGACTCACCAATTTCTTGTACCCGTGTACAAAAAGGATTGATAAATTCAGCTTCTTGAAATGATGCATTCGGTGCTTGATCATTGTTGTTTTCCTCAGCGAGACCGTGTGTTGGATTGTAATATTCTTCAAGTAAAGGACTGAAGAGAAATTCTAACCCTTGTTGTGACGAATCTGTCTTTTCTGCTGTAGGAACAACATTTTAATCTTGGGGGCACGGTCAAGTTGTCCATAATCTGACGCCATTGTCCTTGAGGAACGAGGCCTGAAGAGACATTTCAACAGACATCTCTTTCGTTGTGGTGCGAGTCTGAACTGTGTGATCACACTCATTCTTGATGTCATCCAAACTTGATATGAATGGACTCAACTATTAAGCGTGTTCTCTTGTTGTAAACACGATATCCTTTCGACTGAGTAGAATATCCCACCATGACACATGGATCTCCTTTTTCTTTCATCTTATCCAAATTTTCCCCATCTCTAGTTATGTAACAAATGCAACCAAAGATGTGAAGATGTTTTATTGAAGGTTTCCTGTCATTAATGATGTGATACGCCATCTTTCCATGAGTCGATATGATGATTGATCTGTTCTGAGTATAGCATGCGGTTGCAACTGCTTCAGCCCAAAATGATAATGGAAGCTTAGAAGCTGAGAGCATCGTTCGAGCACCTCAACAAGAGTACGGTTTTCGTCTTTCGCCCAACGCCGTTCTGTTCCCAGATTATTTCCGAGGAGTGGAAGTTTGATGTTCAACGCCTTCTTCTTTGAAATAAGCATGAAGTGTCTAGTTTAAGAATTCCGTGCCTATGTCAGTACGGACTGTAATAACTTGAGCTTGAAGATTGTGTTGAATCATCATGAGAAAGTCTTTGAGAACTTCTGGTGTTTCATCCTTGGATTCGTAAAAAGAGTCCAAGTGTATCTTGAATAGTCCATCAACAATCACCAGAATATACTTCATTCCATTTATGCATGCCACTCGCATGGACCACACAAGTTCCATGTGAAGCAAATTCATCCTTCCTTGGAAACTTGGAACAACTTTTTTGACTATAAATGAGCTTCTTTTTTCTTTACTCATTACACAAGATAAACAAAGTATGATCCTTGACATATGTCAACTTATTAAGCCTGTCACAAATAACTTTTCTTTGATAGTAACGGTGAAGTAATCGAAGTTTAAGATGAGGAAAGTCTTTGATGCCATAAACATGCTGAGTTGGTGAACATTTAGCCAGAAAACAGATTGGATTTGATGAAGTTGTTTTCTGGAAAGAAATATTGTGTAGTAAATCGGATCCACGATTACCAGTTAGTAAATCGTTTCCCAGAAGATCTCTCACAAAAAAAAAAAAAAAACAATAGATTTTACCTGAAAGCACCCTCCCAAATCCGCATCACAGAATTGTCAACCGAGAAAAGATAGTGATTGAGCGCCTTCACGTAAAACCCGTTTGATCGTGACATTCCCCATGAATCAGATCCCATAACCAAGAATTGAGCAAACTGACATTTCCAAATGGAACATACCCAAAATTTTTCTCTACAAAATACATAACAGCTTGAAGATTTGCCCGTCATGAGCATCATAGCAATCCAAATCAAACAATGAATAGGATTGAGTTGTACAATCTGCAAGAGAATTAGAGGACGATGGGAACATTGGACAAATTGGATCCAAAGGAATTTTGATATCTTCAAGACATTATTATCCTAGGAGACAATCCTATAGTGGGACTATACTTGTATTTGATTCATCATCTTTTCCTAATCTTAGGCTTCCAAATCTTTTTGGTCCTAAGTGGGCATTTGTGTCCATGTATAACCTGAATGGACACTCTTAGCTATCCTCCATTTCCATTCCTGATTTTGTATACTCATACAACTCCTTATAGTAACTCTTGGATTTTTAAATAGTGGTATCCTGTTGGCAACTGTTTTCTTATGGGTGTTGCCACAGATTTGTTGCTTTTCTCATGGGTTACTAGACTAATTAGGCACCTACATTGGGCTTGCTTAGTTCTAGCATTCACGTCTTCATGTATCGAGATACACAAGCATCATGATTAAGATTTAAACACACATGTTCCACATTCAGCACAAACAACATTTTTCATTCGAATTTCTGTGTTTGAACTGTCCTTACACCAGTTACAGACATTTGTTTTTCCTTAGAAATACTAGAAATCCTATGACGGTCTCTACTCCTTCTTTTGAACTTTACTGACTATTGTTTTGGCACGAACCTTATCTTAACTTGATAGCAACTTAAGCTGTGGTCCTGCTAACACTAGTAGTGTGAATTACTCCTGAAGGATTTTTAAGACATGTGAGGATTAGTATTCCTAGAAGCATGAGGCAACTGTGGTGTTCTAGTTTGTGTTGTGGTGGAGGCAATTCTAAACATTCCTGGTTTAAGCACATTTGTGTTTCGAACCGCTTGGTTTCTATTCTGAGGCAAATTCTGTTGAGTGACTGGTTTAAACAAACCATCCGACGCATTAGTTTTATTAAAAAACCGACTTATTTGGTTGAAAACTTCTCATTTCAAGAGAATTTGAAAAGGAGTCGGTTTTCCTAAAAACTGATGGTTTATGGAATCCCGTTAGCATTGGTGTCGTAACAACAGAAGGTTTATCAAACTGAGTTTCCACAGACATTCCTTTTGTTTACCAAAATGAGTTTCTTTAACCATTTATCACCTCATGTTCTTGTCTTTCATTTGAGCTTTCAAATCTTGTATTTCATGATATCGATTCACAGTTTCTTTTCAATACATTGAACATTTTTCTTGCAAACCTGGGTGTTTTTCATAGTTTCTTTACAAATGTTGTAAAGAAAGTATCAAGAGAAATTGAGTGTTTTTCTAGTTTAGCAAAACTCTTTAAAAGCTTATTAGATGAACTTCGTTTATTACAGATTCAGTTTTGTTTTGACAGCTTTAGTGCAAGACATTCACATTGTTTTGACCTTTATGAAGATACAAACAGTGTAATTCATATTAGCATTTAAATCAGACAGAGAATCAAATACGAACATGTAACGTCTTTAAACACACCACTCTTCGAGAAGTGATCATATATGTTTGAAAAATCACCTTTTCTGATCAAGTTCGACAATCTCCTTTTTCAAGGGATTTGACGAACTCCAAATCGTCATCATTTCTCTTTTTAGTTCATGAAAAAAACAATGACTGCCAGTATAGTTTTGTTTTGAAAGAGGCATTAATACAACGTTTTTCGACCAAAACTTCCATACTCTAGCAGTTGGTTAGGAAAAATGCAACTATTAGTTGATTAGACCAAGCTGTTCCCAAATTTTACTAAATGATTGAAGTTTGTTGTTATTTCATTATAAACTTGGCTACTTGTTACTAATGGATTTAGAAACTGGTAGAAAGGCTACTTTTTGGCAAATGTTTGGTTTTGTTCTGTTAAACGTTTTTCTCCACATTGTCTTCCTAACTTCTTTAGCGCGTTCCAACTGATCAAGATAGGTTTTGGATGGTGGTTTGAAAGTTTCATAAATACTGTTTTGATATGTGTAATCATATGGTTTCACTTTGTCTTTATCCAATTTTGATCTACTCTCCTTTTCAAGAGTCACTGTCTCTTCCCCATTGGGGCAAAATCTATTTGCAGGATCAGAAGTATCATATGGGATCTCATACAAACGAGACTTTTCAGATTGAGCTAACTTGAGGTACTTTGGATTAGCAAAAGGTTGATCTACCCATATACGTTGCCCGCATTTGGGTGCTAACATGTGAATTGGTCTAATTGACTGATTGCGTTTATAACAGAATCTCATTTAAAAACTTTAGTTTGTTGTCCATTTCAAATTCATCGTATCATGTCTTTTCCTTCCTTAACCTTTAAATCCGGAAATAACCTTACTTTTCACTTTGAGTTGACCATCAAATTGTGACCTAGTAACAGACGTCTTTTTGACTAGCTCATCGTGTTTCTAGATTGACACCTGAAATTTCATAGGTTTTATGTTTAAAACCCTCTTGTATGTCAATGTATTTAAGAGCAAATAGTCCTAGAGTTCATTTAACATTGTTTGAAGTATATTTTATAAATCACACGTAGTCATTAAAGGCGTGTACTTCTCAAGACCAGTCCTGTTTGTCTCAATGTGCAATCCGACAACTATCTCGACTGCTAGTAGCCCTCCCCCTAGAGCCCTACAGTCTCATCAAGTTAGTTTTGTCACTCCATAAGTTTATTGATTTAATGAAGGCGTTTGTTTTCTTTAAATTGCTTTAATATCGTTTGTTTTTCCTCTGTATCAAGAGTCAAAAGCAATTAAATTAGCTAGCGCAGCATTCACATCAACACATTCAGCCGCATTTTGATCAACCTGATTAATCATTAGTACCTATATTTTGATAATGCAGGAATGACATTGCTATCATCCAACTCCAAAGTATATTGTCGTTAATGATTTCAGGTTGCACTCAGAATGTCGTCTCAAATTGCAAACACATCATTTTCATCATGGTTTTTGTACCTGTCCAATGGCTGACTAAAGACGGATTCTTCAGGTGAGACCTCGAAACTTTGCCATGTAACTGTAATGGTGCTTCTAATTCTTGTTCATACAATCTCTTCATCCTGTCTTCTAGCCAATCACTGCTCAGCTTGAAGCGGAACACTTTAGCTTGTTTAGCACATTCATTATCTCTCCTTGTGATACGCGTATCTTTAACCCCTTTGGCTTTCTTGCATTCCCATGCATAGTGTCCCAAGATCCCATAGCAGTTAAAGCACCATATCCTATTTTGTTGCACTACTGGACTGCCTACTGTTTCCCTAGCCCCAACAACAGTCATCGTCCTTTGATTCCCAAACTGCCATGACTGATTATCGTTGTTATACCTTGGTGTGGTATCTTCAGTCTTGTTCCTGATGTTTGAAGAAAGTTCGAAGGTTGTTGTTGGTAGGTTTGTACAACTTCTTGAAATACTTAGCAAGGAGTGCCAAGTTCTTTTGCATATCCTTATCCCTCCGAGCTTGTTCTGGATCACTGTCTTCCTCAGAAACGGACTTAGATTGAGGAGTAACTGGTTTGGCGATCTCTTTGCCTTTGTGTCTGGTAGATGCACTTGGTCTTGTGGAAGAAGATTGCTTTGATGCTTGTGCATTTGATCTTTGAGATTTTGGTGCTTGATAGTAATGATCTGAATATGGTTGAGCAGCCGTAAGAAGTGCTAACGGATTTGCACTTTTGACTAATCTCTCAGAACGGATATCATTAACTTCGTTTTGAAACTGCTTTAGAACGTCAAACAGCCTGTGATATGAGACTGTGTCTATTTCCTCTCTCTGCTTGACAACCGTCACAAATCTTGACCATTCTGGTTGAAGTTGTTAAAGAAATTGAACATTCACTTGCATTGGTGAAACTTGCAAGTTGTTCCTTGTCAACTCATTCATCAGATAATAAAACCGGGATATAGACTCCCCATGATTTCTCCATCTCGAGAAGTAAACTTCCTAAATTCCCAGAACAGATTGGTCTTTACATCTTGTACATTCAACGATTCACCCTATTGTAGCCTTTCAATGGCTATCCACATCTCCTTAGCTGTGTTGCATGCATCAACAGTTGAGTAAATTTAATCTCCAATACCAGTCAAAATCAAGAAAATAGCTTCCTTTTCAGCTTTAAAGTACAGTTTGTTCTCTGTTGTTCATGTTGTGTATTGTCTCCGCCCTCATCATGTGCAGCTACTGTGCAATGTTTTTCTGCTGCTTCACAGCTACAATAGCACGCTCGTGGCGTATATGGACCTTCAAGATGCACTTCCTCAAGATATTCACCATTCGATTTAGTGTCCAAGGTATCGTAGAAAACCGAACGCCACAGAGAAGATCTTCCTGGGTCCAAGCATCCGTGGAGATCTTTTGAACCATCTGCCATGATATTGATGTGCATTTGGCTATCTGTTGAGGATTTTTAACTGGAGTAGACATGATGAATGATTAGTTATTGAAAGTTATTCAGTTGTTTATTGTTCTTCTTAGTACTTGTGTTAAGATTCCGCATTAACACATAGTATTCATAGTCATTGTTTCTACATAGTCATTCGTATTTATACATCTTGGCTATCATCCTTTATAGGCTGACAAAGATCCATTCAGTTTACATCAGGACCTTCACTTGTTGTTGAGGTTTGTTTCTTGTATGATTAATGCAGTTTAAGTCCTTGTTGATGGTTTTGGTTTTGGCTTATTGTTTGATGATTTGTTTGGAATTCGGCGCAGTTGGATTATGAAAAAAAATTATTTTTACCCTATTACCAAAATCTAAATTTGGTGTAAAAATAAAAAAATGCTATAGAATTTTTTTTTATTTCACTTAATTTTTCCTGAAAAAAAGTGTCGCTAAAAGGTGTCGACCGAATTTTTTTTTACCCTATTACCAAAATTTGAATTTGATGTAAAAATAAGTTATAAAGGCTATATAAAAAATTACATATTACTCAACTTTTTCGGTAAAAAAAGTGTCGCTAAAAAGGGTGTCGTCTGGATAATCAAACCGCTGCTAGTGTAAGCAAACCGCCGTGTAATAGAATAATCAAACCGCTGCTTCTTTTGACAACTCGCTGCCCTAATAAAATACTCAAACCGCTGCCTGGTTTAGCAACTCGCCGTTTGGTAACTCGCCGTTTAGCAACTCGCCGCCTAACTTTTTATAGTAACTCGCCTCCTGAATTAAAATAAGCAAACCGCTGCTAAACCTATTGACAACTCGCCGGCTATGTGAGCAACTCGCCGCCTGCTCAACTCGCCACCTAAAAGGCAACTCGCCACAAGAATGGCAAACCGCCGGCTGATAAATATTATTATTATACTCAACTCGCCATTGACCAAGTCAAACCGCCGTGACACTATTCCTTAAATCAAGGATCTTGTCCCCTAACCTGTCAACTCGCCACCTAGAACAATGATATAATATGCAAACCTCCACCAAGAACACTAGAACGAATTTTGCCAAAATCAATCCATATGAACTTTTTAACCACGAAATAAGCTAGAACTATGCAATACTAAGAAGATATATGAAGATTAAGCTTCCTATAACATGTATTTCTTCTTGGATCGTCACAAATGAAGCAACTCTCCACGAAGAACACCAACCTTTTAAAGCTTATTTTTCGAACTTGGAGCTTGTATAACACACGAAATTGATACAACCTAGCCTCTTTGATGTGTAGAACAAGAGAAGATCAAGATTAACAAACCATTAGACCCAAAAAAAAATTTGAGCCGTGGGTATTTTTCACAAAATAAGCCACGAATTTGATCTTGTTTAGCCACACGAATCAATCACGAATCCACCCTTTGCTCTGATACCAATTGTAGGATCCCGTAACACTTCACTTCATATATTTAAACACGAAATTAGATCAAGAAAAGAGATGAGGAGATGAGTTGTTCTAGAGAGAGAAAGAAGAGAGAGAGAGAGAGAGAGAGAGAGAGAGAGAGATGAGAGAATATGGAAAATG
>BQNB010017526.1:14236-42525 GCA_026074375.1 Tanacetum coccineum
AATTCAACGATGAATGTCAAAAAGCATTCGATTTATTAAAAGAGAAACTCACATGTGCTCCGGTAATCGTAAGCCCAAACTGGAATCTTTCGTTTGAACTTATGTGTGATGCAAGTGATTTCGCAGTTGGAGCTGTTTTAGGTCAAAAAGATGGTAACCCAGTCTATTTCGCAAGCAAAACTCTTAATCTAGCTCAACAAAAATACACCGTAATCGAAAAAGAACTTATGGCTATAGTTTTTGCATTCGATAATCAAAAACTATTGTTCACACCGATTATTCAGCTCTTAAGCATTTATTCAAGAAAAAAGATGCAAAACCTTGTCTTATTCGATGGATTCTACTTTTACAAGAATTTGACATAGAAATCAAGGATATAAAAGGAACAAAAAATGTCGCAGTTGACCACTTCTCCCGAATTGAAAATGACGAGTCAAGTGATGACAGTGAAGTGGATGATAACTTTCCTAGAGAGACCCTCATGTAAATTAACACCAAAGATGAACCATGGTTCACAGACTTTGCAAACTACTTGGTAGCTGATATTATACCAAAAGGGATGACATATCAACAAAAGAAAAAATTATTCTCTGACCTCAAACATTACTTCTGGGAGGAACCCTATATTTTCAAAGTATGTTCTGACGGAATAATCAGACGCTGTGTATCCGGATCAGAAACCAGACCGATTTTAGATTAATGTCACCACGGACCAACCGGTTGACATTATGAACCAAACGTAACCGCTAAGAAGGTCCTAGACTCAGGTTTTTACTGGCCAACAATCAAAAAAGAAGCTCATACTCTAGTTCAACTTTGCGAAGCATGCCAAAAAACGGGAAATATATCAAAACGCGATGAGATGCCCTTAAACAATATTCAAGTATGTGAATTTTTTGATGTTTGAGGTATTGATTTTATAGGGCCATTCCTAAACTTGCATAAGTTTGAATACATTCTTGTCGCTGTTGATTACGTATCTAAATGGGCCGAAACTCAAGCTTTACCAACCAATGATGCCCGAGTAGTTATCACCTTCCTTAAGAAACTATTCTGCCGTTTCAGAATGCCCAAAGCTCTAATCAGGGACCGAGGTACTCACTTTTACAACAAAATAATGGAAACGGCAATGAAGAGATATGGAGTTAATCACCGTTTCTCTAAATCATATTACCCTCAAACTAGTGGTCAAGTTGAAAACATGAACATAGCTCTTAAAAGAATTCTTGAAAAAATTATTAAAGACAATCTTGTTATTTGGTCAAGAAAACTTGATGACGCTCTATGGGCTTTTCGCACTGCTTACAAAACACCTACTGGTACAACACCCTATAAACTTATATATGGAAAGAACTGCCACTTAACATTTAAAATTAAACACCGTGCATACTATGCCTTGAAGAATTGCAACCCAGACCTCATTGCTGCAGGTGAAAAAAGAATGTTTCAGTTACACGAGTTAGACGAATTTAGACATCAAGCCTATAAAAACTCTTGATTATACAAGGCTAGAACCAAAGTTTCGCATGTTAGGAAATTAAGAATGAGAAAAGAATTCAAACATAGAAATAAGGTTTTGCTTTTTCACTCGAAGTATAAATTTAAACAGCCAAAACTCAGATCTCGTTAGCTAGGACCATATGTAGTGAAACATCAATATCCGTCCGGATATGTTGAACTCTATGGAAAAGATGGAAAAACATTTATTGTTAATGACCATCGACTCAAACTATATCATAAAGAAAAAGATTATAATGACCCAAGGGAAGAAGTCACTCCTTTTTTTCCCAAAGAACGACTCACCAAGTTCGAGTCTAGCTAACGACTCCCTTAAAAATTAAGCGCTTCTCGAGAGACAACCCGTGCTTCACTTAAGTGTGAAGGAGTCCCTCCTCCATTCTTCTGTCATATCCTTTATTTATTTTCTAATAAAAAAAATATTTTCTTTTTGTGTGCTTTTGTATTTACTTTTATGCAGAGTATATAAGATATTGGAAAATTTTGAAGTCTGCTCAAAGATAGCTCTCTCGTAGCTATATATCTATATGCCCCGGGAAGTACTGTTTTCCCTTAATTTTCCCTTTTTTATCTCTATTATCATTTATCACATTGAGGGCAATGTTCAACTTAAGTGTGGAGGGTAACCAAATAGAAAAAATTAATCATATCCCTCCATGTTTGCCCTGTAAAAAAATCAAAATTTATATATATATATATATATATATATATATGCTTTCAAAAATTAAAAAATGCTCTTAGTAAGGCAAATCCAACCGGATTGACACTATAACTAGCACAACCTAGTCCACTAAATTGTGAGAATTATAAGCCTCTAGGTTATTCGGGTACCCACTTTTGGTGCCTAAGATAATTGATGCCTTTAGCTTGTTCGAGTTAATGAGTGAGCAATCATATGTATCTATTCCATCGTTATGGATGTGTATATGTGGTTTTGTCGCCTTTTCTGGACATGTGGTTTTGTCGCCTTTTCTGGAGCAATGGTATTGGTTGATAATTATATTTGAGCAAGCCGGTAATTTAGAAGCTCTAGAACTTGTGTTTGATCATCATTTACTAGATCGAAGTCTGATTAATCATATGATATGAAATATGCAAGTCCTTGTTCTTGCAAGTGCTCCCTTTAGTGCTAAATTGCTAAAAGTTCTAAGTAAAGAAGTTAAAGTTAAAAGAAGAAGTTCTGTGCCAAGCCTTAGTTATGATAATAAAATTGAAAAAAATATAATGATTCTCAAATAGATGATAGAAAAAACAAAAAATTGGAAAAAAAAATAAATAAATATTAAAAAAAATGATATAAAAGATATGAAAATAAAAAGTAAACATAACAAAAAATAATAAATAAAAAACAATTAAAAAAAAAAATTAAAAAAAATATATAATGAATAAACCATATCTTAATTAATAAAAAATATAGAAAATTATAAAAAAAAATTATGAAAAAATAAAATATAAAAAAAGAATAAATAAATTAAAATAAAATATATCGCACACAACCACCAGCCCATCCAACCACCCCACCTTCTCCCCTCGCACATCGCACTACCACCCCAACCCATTCACCTCCCACGCCATATCCACATCACACACCAGATTCCCCACACCCCTCTCGCATACCAACAACCACCCCCCCCTTCACTCACCAGCGACACACACTACCTCACCCCCGGACTCCACACTCAGCATAAACCCTCCACCCCAATCCCTACACGACACCCCAAACACATTACCCCATGCTACCCGCCACCCACACCCACCCACCACCCACGCCACACCCACCACCTCGACCAACATTTCTCGCTCACCAACCACCCACCCCCCACCGCTCACACACATCATCCAACCCACATACCCCCTCAACAATCAAACCCACACCAACATCCCGTCGCCCCCACCACAACATACATCCTAGCCACAAATTCCCACAACCAACATCAGCCCATCCCCCACACCCCCTCAGTTCCGCAACGCCCCCGCACCCAACTCCACCCCACCACCGACCCCAGCCCAGCCCCTCCATCCACGCCCCCGCCACAATCACACAACCCCCGACAACCCACATCACTCACAAATTTCCCCCAACCCCGCATCCCCCCCACCCACCGGACACGCTACTACCCCACACATACTACCCCCCCACACTCCTCACCCACCCCTAACACCCACCCCCACAGCTCATCCCCAGCACCGCAACCCCCCCCCACACCACACACACAACCTCCACACCACCACACCTCCCCACCATACCCACCACCACCCCCCAACACAACCTCACCCATCATCATGACCATCCCACCCCCCATCCCCCCCCACCCACCCACAACATCACCCCCATCCCCACCAACACACCCCTCCAAACACATCACACCCACACACATTTCCACAACCCCATCCCCCACCCCATCCAAACACATACCCACTCATTCATCCCCCCCACCCCCCCCGAATGGCTTTTCTTCCTGTCACCCTCCAATCAACCACCCCCCCCAAACACCCAACCGACCTACCCTCACCACGACATCACCACATAACCCACCGCCCCCCCGCGCCCGCAAACACCACCTCATCATGCCACACGCGCATCCCCCCACCCCCCTCAACCCAAACCTCCAAACCCCCTAACGACCCCCACCATCCACCAACCAAACCACACTCCAGCCCCACAACTCACACCCACAATTCCTCCTCCAACTCACCCACCCCCCCCCCGTACACCCCACCCCCAGTTACCTCCCTCACCCCCCATCCCCACCCCATCCACCGTGCCGTCTGCCCCTACCCCCCCCCCACCCGCCGCACCCACACCAATCCCCACAACCCACCACCCATCCTTCCCCCACCCCTCCTACACCCCACACCCGACCTCCCCCACCCACCCCCATCACCGCCCCCCCACCCCCCATTTCCTCCCCATCCTCACCACACCCCCCCCCTCCCCCCCAACCTCCACCCCAACCCCACTCGATACCTCCGAGCCCCACCCCCCTCCACCCCCCCCAAGCCATACAATCCATAACCCCCAGCCCCCATATAACACCCGACCCCATACCAGTCCCCCACACACCAAACGAGTACACTCCCAACCCCCCCACCCCATGCCCAACACCCACCCCCCACCCCCATTTCCCCTCCAACATGCACCCAAACCACCCCCCCTCACGAGCCGCCACACCCCATACCAAAATACCCCATTTCCACCCCCCCCCCACAACCACCTCCCCCCCCCTCCCCCAAGTCAACCAGCACCCACACTACTCAACCCCTCGACATCCCTGCACACACAATCTTACCCCAACCATCAACACAACTACTCATCACACCAATCGCCGACCGCTGTCCCCTCCCCCACCACAAACACCCGCCCCACCCAACCAACCACCCCACCCCACAGTCCACACCACGCCCCAGCCCCACCAACAGGACCTCCCACAGCCCAACAACCCACAACTCCCCCCCCCCCCCAAACACCACAACCAACCCCATACCTGCCCCATTCCCCCCACACCCACACCCACGCCCCTATCATTCCCAATGCCCCCATCACCTAACCATACACCCCTCCCACACCCACCATACCCCCCCCCCCCCCAACACACCACCTGTTGATTTATTGTATATAAGAGTACATCGACCATCCCCCTCACCCCCACCCAGCCCCAACCACAATAACCGACCACACACCCATCTCCCCCCCACCACTCCCACCATACACCCACAATCCGCCCCCAATCCCTAACTCGCCCCCAAATACCCCCCGACATCATTCCCAGCTCCATCCAAACTCCCGCCACACTCACCCCACCATCGACCCAACAACACTAACCCCCTCACCCCCCAACCCCACCGAAATCAACTACCACCCTCCTCCACCACGTCCACTACACCCTCCCAACAACGCACCACCTTACACACGCTCACCAACCACCTCACCCAGAAACACATCCGACACACCCCAGCCCTCACCGACACCCATCACCAATGCCGTCTCCACCCACCCAGCCGCCACCTCCATCACCCACACCAGACACTCCACCCACCTACCCCATCCAATAACCGCCTCCCCACCCTACCATACAGATTCCACCCCCCCCCACCTAAACCACCCCCTACACCCCGCCCCCACCAATTGTGTGCACCCCCTCCCCAACCACACACCCTCCCATCACCACCCCTCCACCCATCCCCGACCCGCACCACCGCCCCCGACACACACATACCCCATCCACCCCCCCACAACCACCTCACCCCCCACCCCCCCAACAAAGCAACCACACCCCCCCCACCACCCCCCCATCTCACCACATCACCCACACATACAAACCATCATCACCAGCCCCCCCCCCACCCCCACCCCAACAACATCCATCACACCTCCAACACATCATCACCACCCACGCCATCACACCTACCACATTCACCCCCAAGACACAACCCCAATACACACCCTAACCGACAAAACACCCCCCACCTCCCCCCATCCCCCCAAAACACCCCACCACCAGACACCACCCACCTATCACCTCCATTCCCACCTTCCAGCCACACAACCCCCCGCCCTCCCTACCCTCAGCCCGACACCCGCCCGACACACAATCCCCCTCACCACCCCACAATTCACCCACCATCCACCAACCATCCCCCCGTCACACACCCAAGCCACAAGCACTGCTACTACAAACCACACACAATACCAAACCACCCCACCCACCCCCCACACCCACCCCACCACATATCCCAACAAATGCCCACAACCCCACATCCCACCATCTTGCACCCACACTATTTCACCCTCACCCTCCAACCACCACTACATCCCACCGCAACTCCACCACCAACCCTCCTCGCACACCCCACCCATCTACACACCCACCATTCCCTCCACCCCTCCAAGCCCTCACCACCCACCCCCCAAGCCCACGCACCCCACACTCATTCCGATCTCCTCCTCCAAACCTCCACAACCCTATACATCCCCCCTCCCACTCCCCACCCGCCTCCACCATCCGCCCAATCGACACCATCACACCACCCCCCCCGCCCTCACACCCCCAACCACCACAACTCTCCCTCCCCCATCATCACCCCCCATCACCCACACCATGCACATACCACCACCTCATCCGCCCCGAGGCGACAATTCGAGTACGCACCCATACCCACACCAATACACACAGCGGTCACCCCCCATCACACACACACCCACCTCCTACCCTCAATCGCACAACCACCCATCACCAAAACAACCCCGCACCCCCCTCCCACATACCCCCCCACCCCCACCCCACCCACACCCCCCATCCTCATCCAACACACCCCGCCTCCCGTCACCACCGCCATCCCACACCACCCACCATACGCGCGCGACCCCACCCCACCCTAAGTCCATCCTCGAACCCACCCAACTCGCCACGACCCCACGACCCCCCAGCACACCTCATTCACTCCACGCTGAACCATTCCGACATCCCCCCCCACCCTCAACGCATGCGCCCCCACCACCATCCCCCACCCGCTCACCACCACCCCCCCCCACCCCACACAACCACTCCCCCCCCCACCAGCCACCCACCACCCCACGCCCCCGACACCAAACCCCCCCCCCGCACCCTCGCACACCCCCATCCCACCGCCCCCATAACACCATATCACAACTCTCTCTGCGCGCCCCTACCCCCTCCCCTCCCACCCATCCCCCCCCCCCACATTCACCACACCTACCCCCCACTACAACCCCAGAGCCCCTTGCACACCACCCACCCCAATCTACAACCCACCTCCACACGAACACATCAACCTACCCATGCCCTCCCACCCATTTCGCCCCGATTCCCCCCCCCCATAGCTCACCCATCCACCAGCACCACCCCCACCAAGCACCCCATCGACACTCCCCATCCCCACCTAACTTACTCCGCCAACCTCCACGCCCATACCCCTCTTCCCCACCCATTCCTCCCACCCCACTCCCATCCCCCTCTGAACGGCCATCCCCGCATTCCCACACATCCGATTCACGCCACCACCCCACCAGTCACCACCCCCCCCACCCAACACCAACCACATCAATCCCCATACCCACCATACTCCAAATCCGTCGCACCCCACCCACCTCCCCACCCCAACATCCACAGCCCCTCACCCCCCACCACCCCACCCCACCCTACACCCCGCACACCACATCCCCACCACACACACCAAACCCAACACCACCAACACCATACACCCTCCCCCCCCCCTCTGCACCCCCCCCACCCCAATTTCACACATGCCCCCCGCACTCCACCCTCCAAGCCCCCCCATTCCAACAACAACCGCACCATCCCACACCAACCCACACACACACGCCCGCACCATCCAACACCCCAACCCCCCCCATCCAAAAACTACCCACACCCCACCACATCCTAACCCCCTCACCCTAACCACCCCCACCCCCACACCCATCACCACCCACCACCCAAGACCTCCCCACTACCTCCCCACCACCCCCAACAACATTCCCCATCCATAGCGACACCCCACACCTCACTAACGCAATCTCTCCATAACACCGCAACCTCCCCACATTCCCCCCACACCGCCCTCTAACCCCCCCACCCCCACCCCCACTCAGAATCATCACACTCACCCATCGCACACCCTACCCACCCCCATCCACAAGTCGCACCACGCGACCCCCACCGCACTACCCCGCCATCACCACCCTCACCATATACCTACCCACACCCCACACCCCACACATCATACCTCCCGCAACATCCCCAAAAACATTCCACCATCCCCATCCCCAAATGTCAATCAAACCGACACCCCACACAACACCATCACACACACACACACCCCACCAACCACCCCCCTACTCCTACAGCCTACACCCCGTCCACCACACCCCCCCCCATCTATCACGACACATCCCACCCAAACAACCCCCATCCCTCACACACAAATCCATCCCAATGCCTAACCTAACCATTCCACCGACCCCCCACCCACAACCACATACATCCGACCCCCACACTCTCCCCCGCCCAATCCAAACCCCACCCCCTCGATCCCCCACCAATCCCACCCCCCACCCAGACCCCGCCTTCCCACCATCCAACACCCCACCCCCCAAGCACCTCCATTAATCCCCCACACAGAACCTACCCCCCCACACTCCAATCCCCCACCGCCCCCCTCGTCCCCCAACCACACACCCCCCACTCCCCACGTACCCCACCCCTCACCCAAACACTCCCATCCACCCGCCATCTACCCCCACCCACCCCACACACCCATCCACAAGAATAACTATCTCATCACGCCCCTCGCATCCCTCACCACACTTTCAACTCCCCATCAATCCATTCCCACACCAACCTCCCACCGCCCCACCAGTCCCCCCCCCCAATCCCATTACCAAAACTCACCAATCCCCCACACCGCAAGCCCCCCCATCTCATCCCTCGAACCCCATACCCCCCACACATACCCCCACCCACAGCCACCCCCTCCCCACCAACTCACTACCACCCCACCACCTCCCCATGCCCACCACCCGCACCGAGCATATCCACCGCCCCAAGCACCCACCCCACTCACCACCACCCTACAACGCCCCCCCAGCCCCCACCAATCTCTCCATCCCACCGCACCCACACCAGCACCACCATATCACAACCTCCCATCCCACACACCCCAACACCCGCTACCCACACGCACCCACTACAACATACGACCACATCCAGCACGCCCACAGAGCCTTCCCAACACAGCCACACAACCATAATCCAACAGCCAGCCCCACACAACTACACCCCCATCCCGCTGCCGACCCAACATCACCCATCATCCCCCATCCCACCCCCCTTCTCCACCCATGTTCCCCTCACAAACCCCCCATGCGCCAACCCGATCACACAAACCCCCCACACCCGCGCTTACCCATCACTCCAACGCAGCGAAATCCCACGCACCCAACCACCCCCACCCCAACCCCACTCCACACCCACCACACACATCACATCTCCGAACCCATCCCTAGTACTCCCCCAGTCCCCCACCATCACCCACCTCCCTCCCACCACACCCCACCGATCGCTCCTTCCACCTCACCCACACCACCCATCCCCACCCCCCCCCCAAACAACTCCACACCACCACCTCCTTAACAACCACAACACCCAATACAACCATCCATCCCACCCCCACCACACCCCCCCACCAATTCACACATCCCCCGCCAACCTTCCCACTCATCCCCACCACCCCCCTCCCCGCGCCCCCCATCCTCCATCCCCAACCCCACCATGTAGCACCCCCCACTCACCCATCCTGATTCGCCCTCCCTTGCACAACCCCCAGCGATTACCCCCCTCCCAACACCCACCCCACCAAATCACCCCTACGACAACGCACCCCTACCAGTTCATCCCACCCAACCCCTACACACCCCACTCCATCTGCACCCTCCCTACCACCCACCCCCCTCCCCCTCTCGCTACCACCGAACCCACGCCCCACCAATGAGCCCATCACCACCACCACACCCATTGCCATCGCCCCCCCCAACCACCCCACCCCAACACCCACGCCATGCACCCCCCACACCACCCCGACCTCCCACTCCACACCCACAACCTCCCCGCCCCCCCACCCCATCCCTCCACCCCATCCACCAACACACAACCACCCATCCCCTTCTACCACCACCCATCCGCAACACCAAACCCCACCCTCCCCCTACCCACCCTTTGCACCATTCATCCCACCATCCCAGCGCCCCCTTCCCCTTGGATTCACAACCCACCGCGCATCCACAGCACCCCCTTCGCCTGCCGTTCCCCACTCCCAATCGCCCCCCCCCTCCCCCCCCCCGCACCACAACCCATAATCCCACCACCCAACCACAGCCACCCCCCAACAACCAATCCACATCACCACACTCCCACCCCAAACCCCCGCCCTACATCATGCCATACCCATCCACCTGCCGCGCCATTCTCCCCACACTACCCTCAGCACCCGAGCCTCGCTACTAACCACTACACACACTGCATCCACCAGTCCTAACGCTCAATCCCTTCCAAACTCAACACTCGCAACCCCACCCTACTCTGACCTTGAAATCCCCACCCTCCCTAGCCCCCCTCCACCACCAGCCACTTTCCACATACCTCTTCCACACGCCCCCTCACCACCCCCCCTCGAACCCCATCACAACTCACACCCCTCTCCACCCCCAACTACCCATTCACCATCCTCGACACCGACCTCCGCCACCCTTCCCATAACGCATGCCCACAGCAACACCAGCCCCCCACTCCCCACACCACTCATCGCACTCACACTAACAACCCCACCACCCCAACCCCACGATCCCGCACCCCGAACCACGATCACAATCCCCTACCCGCCCATCTCCACCACCCACCCATCTGACAATCTCAATGCCCTCCTACCCCCACCACTGAGACCCCGCCCCCCCCCCCCTCCACCCCACACCACGCACCACGCCCCCCCCACCCCTCCACACCGCAAATTCATCCTCATCCTCCCGAACCCCACGCAACCAAATCTACACCCCCTATCCTAGCTCACCCCACCCCCCCGACTACCCCCATCCCAAGACAACCCCCGCCCCACCCCAATCCCCCCACACCCCACTACATCCCCCACCCGCCAACACCCACACACAACACACCCCACCCCCCCCACCCCACCCACCCATTCCGCCCTCAAAGCCACTTACCCATCCCCGCCATCCCCCTAACACACCCCACCCCTCCCACCCAGCCACCGCTCATTCCCCAGCCCCCCCACCAATTCACACCTTCACCACATCGCTAGCTGTCCATCCACCATCACCACACCACAACCCCACACCAACATCACCACCTCCACCCGAAGCCCAACCCCCAGCACCCCCCCCCCCCCCAAAACCACACCTACTCCCCCCCCCCCCACCACACACCACACGCCCCACACCACCTCCCCTCCCCTCCCGCCCACACATCACCATATCCCATTCCTCCACCCATACCCCCCACCCACCCCACATCTCCACCCCAAACCCCCCACACAAAATCAACCAACTTTCCAACCCATTCCCCCCCACCTCCCCCCCCCAACCGATCACACAATCACACATATACTACTACCCCCCCCTCCACACACCCCCCGTACACCCCCACAACCCTCCCCACAACCCCCCACCCCACCCATCATCACAAACAACCAACAACACCCACCTGCACTCCAACACCACCAAATCCCATCACACCCCCAACCCACTCCCCCCCCCCCACATGCATCCCCCACCACCCCCACATACCCATCTCACATCACTCCTTCCCACCACCCCGCACCCCTCACATTCCCCAAATCATCATGACCCCACCCATCCACTTCGCCCCACACCCCCCACCCCAACCTCCCCACATACGCAACCCCCGCTCTGCACATTCCCCCCGCTTCTACCACGCCACCCCCCCACCACCCCAAACACCCGACACAAATTTTCCCCCCCACTCACACCAACCTTTTAGCCAACCCCTTCCTCCCCATACTTCGCCATCCCACTCATTCCATTACAGCCCCCCTCCCCATCACCACCAACTTCTACACTAACCCACACCCCGCCAACCCCAACCGCACCCTCCCACCCCACCACCCACGACAATCCAAACCCCGCCCCACCCCCCCAGCAAGCCCCCCCCCTCCAACCCTTCACACCACACAACCCCTCCCAACCACTCATACAACCCCAACGCCCGCACCCCCATAACCCCACACTACCATCATTGTACACCCAAACCCCACACCCACCAACCCCACAACCCCTCCAAGCGACATCATCTCACCCCCCCCATTCCAACCACCACCACTGCCCCCACAACAACCCCCCCTCCCCCCTACACGAACCCCCCCCCCCCCCCACACTACACATCACCCCCCCATCAACACCACACCACATTCCCGATGCCCCACCCATCTTATCCCCAGTCATCCCCACCACCCCCACCCCCACACCACACCTCACATACCCGCTTTCCCTACACACACCTATTCCCCCAAACCCCATCCGCTAAACGACGCTCACACAACATTCACCTCAAGTAACACCCCTACACCCTCTCCCCCCCACCTCACCAAACCGGCCCCCCACCCCCCCTCATCACCACATCCCCCACCCACACACACCCCCCGCACGACACCACCATCCACCCCTCCACCCATCCCCCCCCCCCACACACACCCGCCGCACACCCCCCAACACCCATCCACCCCCCACAATACGATCATCACCCCATCTCGCCCACACCTCCCACACAAAACCCAAACCCCCCCCCTCCCCCCCCACCAACTCCCTAAACTCCTAGACCGCACTCCAACCTCTATCCCTACACACCCATCCCCTCTAGCCTACTCCATCCCCCCCACCCCGTCCATCCCCCCACCCCCAACCACACCTCACCACCCCACACACCTAACATCCCCCACCCCACCCATCATCCCACCACCCACAACGAAACCACCACAGTAACTCCTCAACGAAACACCCTCGTCAAGTCTCTTCCAACCCCATCCCATCCCCACACCACACATCCCCCCACAATCCCCCAACCCCGCCACCCCCGACCCCATACATCACTCCCAACCCCCCCCATACCCCCACCCACCCCCCACCCCCCACCCGCCCCCACCCCCTCCACCCACTACCCCATCCCTCCCCACCCATCCTACCCTCCACCTCATCCCCCTTCCCCCCAATCACCCACCCCGACCCCACGCCCCCACCCCACCGCACACCGACCCCCCACCCTAACCCCAACGCAACCCCCCCCTCCCCCCCCCCCCACAACTACCCCTCCTCGCCCTCCCCCCCCCCATCCCCCATCACCCAACTGCCCACCCCATCACCCCCACAATTCCACCAAACCCCCACAGACCTCCCCCGTCCCCCCACCCCACCCGCTGATCACCCTACCCCCCCAAACCACCCACTCCCCACCGCCAACATAACACATCCCACCCCCGGTACCCCACATCAAACACCCCCCCCCGCTCCCCGCCACCCCCACAACCATCCCCTATTGGCCGACACACCCCCCAATCATCCCATCCACACCCCCACCCTACCCACAACCACATTCCACCCCGACCTCCCCTCCCCCACACACCACCGACCATCAACCCAACATCCCACCCCCCACCACCGCCACACCCCCCACCCAAACCGCATCAGTCCCCATACCCCAAACCACCAGTACCATTCCCCCCACATTCATTCCCGACCACATGCCCCCCCAACTGCTACCCCACCAAACACCCACACCCCCCCCCCATCCACCTGCTGACACTCCACCTCAGCCCCCCTACAAATCAGCCCCCCCCAACCCCCACGCCGCCCAAGCCCCACCCCCTATCACACCCCCTACTCACACCCCCACCCCCGACACAAACCACATCACACCATTTTCCGACGCCACACCCTCCACCACCACTCACTAATGGTGGTGGACTTTTTTCTACAGATGGAACATGGAAAAGTGTTGTAGAAGTTTTGTTTAATTTCAAATATATTCCTTTTTTAATAATACTTTTTCAATCGGTTTTCTTGTTTAATTTAATAATATTGTTTCAATGCATTTAATTTAATAATACTGTTTCAATGCATTATGAATATGAATATGTATGTTGTACTTTCCAAATATGAGACTTAATGAGAGCGCGACACATAGGATTCATTAATTGCAACGTGCTTAAAATGCTTGTAAAAAAGCTTGTTTTATTATATATAAAATAGATATATTGTCATTTTCTTTGCATAACCATTTTTTTGTACAGAACCTACATAACCAGCATTTTTACTCATAATAGTGCATGATATACATCATATCAATGCAAGATGGTATTTTTGTAAATACCTACTACTTATTTTGGAAAAAAAAATTAAAGTAAAGGCAAATCAGGTATTTTTGTTATCCATAAAAATAGAATTAAAAAATTCTAATAATTATATTTTCACATAACTGCTCTTTTCTCATCCTTTATTCAAGATCTACAGCAACCTATCTTTAACCTAACCATTTACATCTCCTCTCATCTTTAACACCAAATTAATTTGTCATCGTGTTCAACAATCGATCCGTGATTGAAGTATAGGACAGGTACACCATATTCAATTAAACATATGCTTGTTTATTCTAGAATTGTATAGGTTTTTTTTTTAATTTTTGCAAATCTGATTTGATCTTGTAAAGAAATATGAGTGTTGAATGGAAAAGAACAAATAATTTTATGTTTTCATCTTTGTCTGGTGGCCATTTTACTGTGTTAGGGATTGCATCTTTATAATTCCACTCCAAATATTTCATGTGTTCACTGATGGAATATAGACTAGTGTTCCCCTTTTCCTTGTTTTTTATTCATGAATTAAAAGATCGATCTGAATTGTTTTAGGTGTGCTTTCGTATCTTGACTCAATTTTTGTGATTAATTTACAGATTTCAAGTTGTTCGGTATATGTGATTAATTTGCTTACTTACCTTTTAAGTTTTCATTGATAATTGATTGTTCATCTTCAAAGTATAATTGTTCTTTATGGGTTTTTATGTAAAAAAAGAAAAGTGGCAGTAATAATTGTGTAATCTTAATTTGCAAATGTTATCTTTTAGATATTGATCTGCATATTGTTCTCGTCTGAATCTCTTAATCGGTTTTGAACAAATTTGTTTGGATATTGGGTTCTTTCTCATTTCTACGGCCAATTCTTTATATGTGTTATGCTATGGCTGTAATAAGTATGGATACGTTTGATTGTCATGGGTCACGAGCTATAGTTCGCACATATATGTTTTTATTTATGGCTTATTTTATCAATTAGTTTTACAATTAATTTAACATGGCATGATTTGATATAATTAGTTTTTTATATATATATTTGTTTCAGGTGATGGCTCAATCATAGAAATGATAGTATGTGATGAAAATGATCAATGCACAAGCCGTGCATATATGTTCTTGAAGCCGTGCATATATGTTCTTGCAAGGGTACTCATTTGTTCTAATGAATTTGAGAGAGAAAGTGAAACGTGCACACATGTTTTTCGAAGAGTGCACACATGTTTTTTAACAACATGGATATAGTTGGATTTATATTTGTAATGTATCTCATTTGATATGAAATTTTGTTTATATATTTATGTTTTTGGTTTGTTACTTGTATTTAAAATGTGTTTCATTTGATATCAATTTTTGTTTATATTTTGTATTATAAATTTCGAAGATTAAAGAATGTGCACAAGAAACATATGTGTAGTTACCATATTAAGTTAAAAATGTACAATAGAAACATGAAATTCACAATATTAAAAAAACATATATGCACTCATTTTTTTTCTTTTGAAAACAATATACACTAAAAAAATTAATTCTGAAAATTAAGATGTTTTTAAAAAAACGTTTTTTAATTAAAAAATTCAAAAAAAGTCAAAATGTGTTTTGACTATTATACCCTTTTGAATTAAATAAAAAAATTTAAAGATACTAAATTCTAATTGGTTTAAAGTGGTTCTTTAGGTTTTGTACAAAAAAGTGATTCTGCAAAAAACGGTCCCCTATATATATATATATAGGCTCTGGTTCCGTTGAGAAGATTTTTATTTTGAGAAGATTGAGAAATCTACGTTCGAGCAAATTAATTCATATTTTTTGATTTGATTCACAAGTAAACATCATTTAATAGTGAATCAAAGCTATAAATCACAAATTTGATTCACAAATCATTGCTAAAATCGAGTTATGGTAATGATTCCTTAAATTTGTATAGAAGATTCAATATTTTACTTATATTGCAAAAACGAGAGATTTTTTAACATTGATTCAAATTTTTTTTACACATTTTGAATTATAATCACATTAAAATGAGTTTTACGCTTGAAAAACTTGAATCAAAGTTAAAAATCTATCATTTTTGAAAACCTTCTCAATCGATCCGGATTATAGTATATATATATATAGTTCAAGAGAAATAAAGGCTTAAGTCCTGGCACATGAAAACTAGTATATGCTCCCGCTTCAGTATCAAGTTCCGCCTTTTAGTCAGATTTATGTGTCAAGTACAAGCCTATGATAGCTGTCTAGATTATATCTATGCAAATTGAGTGTTTTCACAAAAATATAAACCTCATCTGAGTGGCTGAGTGATTTTTTAAATCAAACACATTACCCTGTGAGGTGATATGTTATATGTCAATGCCTGAAAAGTTATCTAAACCTGTAAACTCTCGTAAATCCAAATTTTCTCCACGTCACGATAAATGATCTTGTTTTCTCGCTTTTATTTCTTGAGAGCAAGCAACAGCTCAGTGTGGAGGGATTTGATAACGCCCAAATTATACATGTTTTCGATGGCGTTATTTGCATATATTTAATCATTTCTCGTGAACTTTCGATACTTATTAGCATGAATTGCTTGCAGGTTCACTTGAATATATCCCGAAGATAAACACAACAAAGATCGGGTATTTATGCTAAAGAACACAACATACAAAAAAAAAGATAAAATTCAAGTTCTAAAGTGCAAAAGTACGCCGCACTTACCAATTGCGCGCCGCACTGCTCCTCAAGTCAAAGAATTAAAGACTTTGTCAAAATTCAGCATTAACTCCACAAGTACGCCGCACTTACTACTTTGTGCGCCGCACTTCCCACCTGATTATGAAGAATTAATGAAGACTTAAATGCTACTGCATTAACTCCCTAAGTACGCCGCACTTACAACCTTGTGCGCCGCACTTTCACAATAAAACATTTATTACCCTCGCATTTAATCACTGAGTACGTCGCACCTACAACCTTGTGCGTCTCACTTTTACCCCTGACTTAGCCTATAAATAGGGGATGAAAATCACACATTTCAATCGTCCCTCATCTCACAAATCTTTCCTCTCTTTATTACTCAATCATCTCATTGAGAAATTCTTCATCCATTCCATCATAAACACCATACCCTTTTGAAGATTTAAGATCAAACGATCAAGAACAAAGTATAATATCAAATTAGTATATTGGAATAATGGAATTTCATGTTAAAGCATCTTATGTTATGAACCTCATAGCCATGAGAGGCTAAATCTCTCATGACTACTCGGTGACGTTATGATAATGAATAAGTGTTTGGTATGATCGTGATCTCTTTAGTCTCAAGCTTACGTTGCAATCATGTTATATCTTATCTTATTAGTTTTTGCTTATCAACTTAGATTATATAATCATACCGGTATAGGTCAAAAGACCCGTTATGATCTATGTGGTTTTAAAGATTTGTCTATGGTCTTTATCGTCTGTGTTGAGAAATCTACTTTCGTGAATTGATAAACAAAATAAGTGTTGATATAATAAGTAACTAAACTATTTGAGTGACACATTTGGTCTAGTCTACTAAATATAAGTCTTGGTTAATTAAGTTAATTTGTGAAAACGTTTTTTGATGAGAAATCCTTTTTATAAGTTAGAGGTTCCAAATTCAAGATCATTTCCAACACTTATAAATTATTTTCAACTATCCGAGTAGTCATCTTTATTATCATTGGTAAAACAAAGATTTATTATTAAGTTAAAGTTTATTTTCTTTTTGATTATCTAAACACTACTCAAATCCATGTGGACGACATGGTCTTACCTAAAAAGATTATACTGTATACGTGGGTTATACTTTTACCCGTGTGTTTCCCTGTAATAAAATTGGTATTTTCAGTCATTATAAATTTAAAGCTTTTGAAACACATCATACCTCGTTTTATATTTGTTCCCTGGTCATTGGATTTGGAGCCAGGAGAAATTCTTGTTGTCCATTAAATTCCTTCTTTTGCTTTCTGAACGCATGGTTATATGGTAGATATCGTCTGTGACCAACATAAATTTGCTTGGATAACACAATATGTATCTTTCCCACATACTACACAACCTTTGAATCCACTATATGGGCAGCCACATAATGTACCAAGTTCAGGGTAATCATTTATTGTCCATAACACAATGGCACGTAGATTAAAGTTCTCTTTTGTGGAAGCATCATATGTATCAACCCCTGTCTCGATTAAGGTATGCATATCATCAACCAACAGTTCTAAAAAGACATTGATATCATTTCCTGGGTATCCCGATATTAATACCGAAAGCATGATAAACTTTCTTTTCATACACAACCATGGAGGAAGGTTGTATATGACAGTTAAAACTAGCCATACACTATGATGTCTATTTCCTCTGTTGACGTCAACCCCATCAGCCGATATTCCTAGTCGTAGATTTTTTGAATCTTCAGCAATTTCGAGGAATTTTTCATCTATGCCATGCCTGTGAATCTGTAGGGTGATGTAACACACCATCTATTATCCTATGTGTCGCGTGCCATCTCAAATCTTTTGAAATACTTTGTATCTTAAATAGTCGTTGCAGTCTTGGTATAACTGGAAAGTACCACATTACCTTTGCTAGAATGTTCTCGTACACTTTATGTGTCTTATTATCCACCAGAAATCTTGATATCCTACAAGTTCGACACACAGTCAATTCCTTGTCATCCTTTCAGTAAAGAAGGCAGTTGTTGATACATACATGTATCTTTTTGTATCCTGATCCTATCAATTTCATAATTTTTTTGGCTTGATAAGTTTTTCCACCATTTTGTTACCAGCAGTTAGCATCTTTTTTAACAATCCTAGTAATTCAATAAAGAACTTATCAGAACATCCGTACTTACCCTTCAAGTTGAGTAGTTGAACTATTGCGGACAACTTTGTGAAGTTAGGACATCCTTTGTAAAGAGGCTTCTCTGCGTCTAATAATAGTTCTTGAAACTTGACAAGGCCATCCTCATCAAAATTATCTTTTGTAGCATTAACCATTTCTACTATTGCTGGGCCATCTGTTGGAATATCTAAAGCAAAATCCATGTCGTCAACTAACTATGTTGTAGCATTAACAGGTTTTGGGGCACTTATTGATGGCTTATCCTTTTCTCCATGTTTACTCTACTTTGTGTAGCTTAGATCAATCCCATTTTTGAATAAATGGAGCTGCACTTCCTCCACTTTATGCTCTATGTGGTTTAAACATTTGGTACACGGACATGGCATTATAAGATGTTGTTTATTACCTAGTGGGTCGATGTTACTCATCTTCTGCAAGTTGTGTACTCTATAATGAATAAACACTGTTACTACATCAATATAAGATATGTTGGTCCTATTAGTTCCCATCGATGACTTATCTATGTTTATCTAAAGATAGTTGGTTTAAACTGGGATGAGTTTAACTTTCAAATTACTAAAACTCTATTGATATATAATCTGGTCTAGTGGAGCCAAGTATGTGAATCCTGATAGTAAAACATACAAGGTGTCCCTTGGAGAAATGACAGACCGTGACTAAAACAACACAACCAATGAACACATGAAACTATGACAACAACTAGCAAATCACAATAAAAACTCATTTATCACAGACCTTAAATTTATTAACCAGGCCTACCAGTGAAGTGCAAAAACGGCAATCATAGTTAGCAAAAATGTCAGTTTTATCATGTATATAACCACCATTGCTAATTACACAAAAAAGAACACAACTTGTAAAATCTCATAAAAAATTAACTTAAAACTTAGTGCCAAACAGCCCCCACTTTAAGTACCAAACTAAGCCCCTAAATCTGCAATTACATTGTATTCTAAATTTAGAAAGCAATCAACAATTTTAACTAAGCAAACCCTAACTAGTTACTAGACATTAATTAAAAATTATAGACAGTTGTTAACTAAATTTGATATTTATGAGTTATAAGTTGTTTATCATATATCCAAAAACAAAGAATCAATATACATTTAAGAATTAACTAAAAAAATTGAAGATGAAACCAAAACCTTATATTCGGCTAATGGAAGATTGCAATAGGATGTGGTGGGTGCGTTTTTGATGGGCCTAGAGAAGATTGCAATTGGAGATATGGGGATTGAATGAAGATTATGGGTAGTTGATGGGATAAAGAGATGAGTAGGTAAGTTAGCAAAGAATTGAGAATAAGAGGAAAATGTGGAGGATTAGTTTAGATCTGAGATAATGAGATATGAGGTTGACGATGGAGGGATAATTTGATTTTTGGTAAAAATTAAGGAGGGACAACTAAAATACCAACGAGGGAAATGTCAATGTTTTAAAACCCGGCCGGTTGAATCATGAACCGGCTTAAAGATCGGGACGGATGTGACCAGGTTTTTGCTTGTTTGAGAATCGAAGTGAACCACCGGTTTTTTGTTGACCCAGTTTGATAAACCCGGCCGGGTCATGACTTTTTTTTACCAAAAATCTATCAAAAACTTTTTTTTTCATAAACCTTTATAAGTTTAATTGATAATTAAAAGTGATGATTCGCTAAAATATAGTTAAACCTAACTTAAAACACTAACTAATATTGTCTTATTATAATCTGTTATAATTTAAAACATAATTTGATTGTTTTTTCACATATTTTCTATAATTTTTAAGACATAGAACCTAAAAATTAAAGTTTATTAATAAAAACTCAATATCTTTCATAGGTTCAATTGAAAATTAGATAAATTCTAAGATTATACAAAACTATATATTAAATATATGAAAAAATAATACATATTTATAGAACTAGTTTGACGTTGTTCAACCGGTGACCCAGTAAACCGGCTACTAAACCGGATCAACTAGAAACCTGGACTTTTTAGAGGCGGGACGAGGCATGCTTATCGGGATACAGGACGGGTTTTGGGTCCAAAACGAAAATTCTTGTTGGGGCGAGTTTTGGGGAGAGCATCACGCCCCAACAGGGTGCCTTGATAAGATCCGCAATGGGGATTGGGACGGGTTTGCGGATGACTTTTATAATCAGGTGGGGATGGGAATGACCGGCCTGCCCCAAGCCCGCCCCATTGCTAGATATATGTATCTATAATACTAGCTAATCTCGTATAGTCTAAGGATGAAAATGATCTAAGCATGGCATGTGATTATCTCATATAGACTAGTGAGGTAAACGACATGCAAAAGTATTAAAGTGAATGAAATTGATTATAAATTTTATTTTATTTTTTAAAAAGGGGAAAAATATTATCAACACGTATGAGACGAAATGACCATTTGGGTCAGGTTTTAAAAGTTGTTCCATATATATATGCATTCGAAACAATTTATAGAAAATGGTCTAAATACATTACTATTTTACACTCAAAAAAAATTGTTCCAAATGCACAAGTATTCGGCACAAGCCTTAGAAACCTTTTTAAATACATATATGTATTCGGCACTTAAGGTACCGATTGTCCCAAATATATAAGTATTTGGCACCGATAATTGAAACCGTTCCAAATACACATTCACTTGGCACCACTATTACAAAATGTTCCAAATGCATACGTATTTGGAACGGTTTTCTAATACTCGTCCCAAATACGTATTTTTTTGGTACGGTTATCCAAACAGAGCCAAATACACATATTTGGCACTCTTTTTTTATCGTTCCAAAAAAGTTCGTCCCAAAAAGCCCATTATTTTGTAGTAACTTCACTTTCTCTAAGGTAGGGGTGAGCATCGGTCCAAAACCGGATCGAACCGACCAAGACCAGACCGGACCGAGATCGAATTAGTCTAAAACGTTAGACCGAGGATCAAAACAAAATTGTACGGTCCAGTCCGGGTCGGCCCAATCTGGTTCGATCTTCGATCAGGTCCAGTCCTACAAGGCATAATGTTCGGGGTTTTTGGTAAGATCGACTGGACCGGACCGACCGGACCGAAGACCGAATTGATCCAAAACGCCAGACCAAGGACCGGATTGAAATACGTTCGGTCTGGTCTGGTCGGTCCGGTTCCGTCCAGTTTTCCAGTCCGGTTTGGTGGAACGGTCCGTATGCTCAGCCCTACTCTAAGGCGTGGAGTTTAAGGAATAAGCTAAACATTTACGTTAGAGCTTAATTAGATTTTATAAAGCTAAATGGTAAATCTCTATTCAACTCTCTTTGAGGATACGACCCCGGACTAATAGTTATTATTTTTCCTAAAGTAATTCTATCTCTAAACGGTAATTTATTACCGACCACTTTACACACGTCAGTCAACTATTACGGGTTAAAGGATATAGGTTATTCGTTACACTTAGGGGTTAAATTAATGTGACCAATGATAACCTAATGCACATGACCCATGACCCATGTGAATTAGCCATTGTCACCGGTAATGCATGGGTCCATGACACTATAAGCCACTACAACCCAATGCACATGAACCATGACCCATGTTAAGTACCCATTGTCACCAATCATGTATGGGTCATAACATGACACTATAAGCCACTACAACCCAATGCATATGACCCATATGATGTTAAATACCCATTAATTAATGTGACTAGTTATAACCTAATGCACATGAGCCATGACCCATGTTAATTACCTATTGTCACCAGTCATGGATGTGTTGTAACATGACACTATAAGCCACTACAACCCAATGCATATGACCCATATGATGTCAAATACCTATTAATGAATGTGACCAGTGATAACCTAATGCACATGACCCATGACCCATGTGAATTAGCCATTATCACCGGTCATGCATGGGTTTCATTACACTATAAGCCACTACAACCCAATGCACATGACCCATGACCCATGTTAATTACCCATTGTCGATCACCAGTCATGTATTGGTCGATAACATGACACTATAAGCCACTACAACCCAATGCACATGACCCATGACCCATGTTAATTACCCATTGTCGATCACCAGTCATGTATTGGTCGATAACATGACACTATAAGCCACTACAACACAATGCATATGACCCATGACCCATGTTAAGTACCCATTGTCACCAGTCATGGATGTGTCGTAACATGACACTATAAGCAACTACAACCCAATGAACATGACCCATGACACATGTTAATTACCTATTGTCACCAGTCATGGATGTGTCATAACATGACACTATAAGCAACTACAACCCAATGAACATGACCCATGACACATGTTAATTATCCATTGTCACCAGTCATGGATGTGTCATAACATGACACTCTAAGCAACTACAACCCAATGCATATGACCCATATGATATCATATACCCATTAATAAATGTAACCAGTGATAACCTAATGCACATGACCCATAACCCATGTGAATTAGCCATTATCACCGATCATGCATGGGTTGAACCAGGCTTGGTAGGTATGTATATTATAGTTATAGTGTAAAGGTTATATGAATTGTATTGAAGTTATTAAAGATGGGCACGTTAATTTTGACATTTGAGGAGGCTATGAAATCCGTAACGCATATGTCTTAGTCTAAACACTGTGTGAAACTGTCTTTAGGGCAGCGTTAAATAAGTTAGGCACAGTAACCTGAACCTTGTGCATTATGTTTAATGGTCAACGCTAAGTTTAATTCATAGAATGGTTAGTATGAATGTTTTTTAAATGCTTTTCCGAGGAAAGTCAAACATTATGTTTGTAGGTTTCTAATGGAAGCCATGTTTTAGTTTAGGGGCTTCTACTCTCAAAATGTAAGTTCTTTGGGTTTAGTTAGTGCTAGTTTAAAAGGAGGGTTTAGTTTGGCGTTTTTTAAACTTTAGGTCTTCTAGTTTCATACTTAGTTCCCTCCTCTGTGAGTTAGATTTTGTTGTCGCTTTTTTCTATAGTTACGCCACCTAAACCTCAAGCGTCATGATGCTTTAATTAGCCTTTCTCCACCACACGGTTCAGATGCCTATTCTACACCACACAAATCCCCTATATATATCAACATTTTCAGGCTTCATTGATCATTATCCCTACAATTCTTGTTCAACCTCTTCTTATAAATCTTTCAACAATATCCTATTTTACCCACTTTAATTATCAATGGCAGCACCAGGAGGAGCAAACCAAATCACTAGGCGTGTTATTGATGACCTAATTGAGTTTATCGGCGAGACCTTTGTTGATGGTTACATGAGTTTCTTCAAGTCTTAGTAAATTACCGAGAGTCGTGGTTTTATAAACCAGATGCGCGAAGAGGCCACACATAGAGAGGGCGTTGGTTACCATTTCTTACACTTGTATGTGTGTGTAATCTTCCACTCTCTACTTTATCTCTCTAATAAATCTTCCATTTTTCTTTTCTCTCTTTCTAGCTTATTGCTTATTGGTATGGCTTATTGTTGTGATATAGGTTAAGTTTTGAGATAACATTTGGTATCACTCGCCACGGGGTGGTTTAGTAGTCTAAGTTTCTGGTATTATTAAGCTTATTGGTTCGGTTTAAAGTGCTCATTTTTTCTCTTTTCTTTTCGTGCTTTTTAACATACATCACAAATTTTTTGTTTAACAAAATCATCTAGCTTTGTATCAAATATGTTTGGGCTTACTGTTAATAAAAAAACTCATTTGGGCTTATTCATAGTTTGTATCAAATCTATTTGGGTTAAATATGGGTGGGTTTTAGTTTGAAAAAATCTGACACCACGTTTTAGTTGTTTTGAGTTTTTTCTTTTTACGTCATTTTTTTTCTTCACTTTGTAGCTCATTCACATCTCTTTTTTATGGCTTATTTGAGCTTAAAAGCAGCTTATTCAAAGCTTTTTGTTCGTGGTCATTAAAGATTCAAACCTTTTTCTCTTAACACCATTTCTAGCTTATTGGCTGGTTCTTTTTCGTAGCTTATTTGTTAGCTTCTTTTTGTTGCTTAATATCAAGCTCTTTGTGGTTTAACAAGCTTATACTTAAGCTTTTGGTTAGCTTATTTTGTTGTTGTTTTTGTTGGTCCAACGGTTGAAGACAAGAAGGAAAGACGTGTTCCATGTTTCTAGCAAACAAGGACAAGGACCACACGAAAAGGACGTTGTATGTTTTGGTGTCATGTGGAACCGAACAACTTTAACAACCGATCTACTCATCACGTTTTGAGAACCGAACAACCAGTTTCTTTTGAGAACCGACCAACCAGTTTCTTTTGAGAACCGAACAACCATTTCCATGTTAGAACCGAACAACCAGTTTACAGTTAGAACTGAACAACCAGTTTACATTTTGAACCGAAAAACTTCTTGTCTTAAGGAACCAAACAACTTGTTTTTCAAGTGAACTGAACTACTCACAAGCATTAGAAACCGATTTAACAAGTTCACGGAAACAAAATCTCACGTTTTTAAGTCATTTCGGGTTTTACGGTTTCGAGTGTCGGTTAACTACTGGACTTCTTTTCTATACCATTACGATCGTGAACTCGTTTCGATCATCGTGGTATATTTGCTTTTCACCGTCGACAACCGTAGCATTCCGCGAGAGCTAAAATACTATCGTTCTATTTTTGTGAAATTTCAAACGAACACGAAAAGATAAAACGGAGGGAACTTTGTTAATTATTAAACTAAAATCACAAATTGTCACATGCAGCCCCTAGACTTTAATCCAAATTCACCCTTCGTCCTTTGTTTGATCTTTAACCCTCTTTGTTAAAACAACTTCACACCGTTAGTCCTTATTTTTATAAAACAGCCCGTTAGTCCTCAAAATTAAATCGTAATTGCACCGTTACTCCTTATTTGAGTTTTAATCAATTGTTAATTATTTTAAGTTGAAAATTTATGCACTGTTCATCGTTTTAGCACAACAAATCGTTAACGAAATTTCAAGTTCTTCGACAACAACAACGATTTTACCAACAACAATTAATTATTCATTCACGGTTTTTTCTTGATTTAGTAAAATCCCGTAAAAGTCAATTCTTTTTACGATTTAAGTCATAGATTTGTAAAATCCCGTGAACGTTAATTGATTTCAATCCACAATAACAATCACTTTACCTACTTAAGATCCGATATCCATTCACAACATCAAAATGTCAAATACCAATACCAATTTGCAAACTCAAACATCAAGTGTTCTTCACAATGACACAGTTTCTTTGTGTTCAACTTCTAAAGTTCAAGAGAAGACACAACTTTCAAAAGAACGATGCATGAAAAGTCTTAGAGAAATTCAGCCATAATTCAAGTTTCTCACAGAAACTTTACAAGATTTTGGTACCATGCCTATCTTCAAAAGAACAATCGCTCAAGACTTGGATTTACTAGAACATTATCTTACCAAAGAAATAATTTCTCAGACTGATTGCAAGACTATTTTGACAAAACTCAGAACAACGTTTAAAAATGCTTTCAATTCAGAATTCAAAGAGCGAATGCAGAAATATAACAAGTGTAACAAAGAGTCCTACGCATTATCCTTGAGATCTTGCCAGAACATCCGAGTGATATTTAAGTATTCACCGTGAAGATAGAAATCATGCTTGAGATAATTCTTCATCAACAACGAACTCCACAATTGTTGAAACAAAAGAAGTTGACACAGACACAAGAAGATAATTCAAATCTAATTCCAGCATTGAATGTTGATTCATTGAAAATTGATTTAGTTGTCATACAAAACACTTGTTCTGAGAAAGAAGACAGTCCTTTAGAGACTGCATCCAACAAATCAGTAAAGAAAAGCAGCTTGAATTCTGAAACAAAAGATATGCATGCAATCAAATATAAGATGTCAAAAGCAAAAGAAAGATGCATGGCATATTTTTGATCTCTTCATTCACACCTTTAAGTTCTTTCTAAAGAAGACTTAAAAGGCACTCGCATTGAACATGGATTCAAACGGGCATTCATGTCACTATTTGGTCAAGATGTTGATACCTTCACAAGTACAATGCTCCTCGACGTAGATCAACTACAAAAGCAACTTGACAAAGATGAATTTCAAGAAGATGGATCTATGGCAGCCTTTTAGGTGGTAAACAACCAGTTTTAGAAGTTTATCGATTCACAGTTTACTTTAGATTATGACAGTCAAATGACAGACAAGTACTTTGTTGAATACACTAGAATCGAGGTTAAATACTTCAGAGATACACTACTCCAACACATGGGTAATGTCAAGAAGTCCGTTGCTGAAAGAACACGTCATCAAAGACAGTATGATAGAAGGGTGAATAAAAGACATATGCAGATGCAAGAGAGTAAGATTGATACGGGTAAAGCAGTTGATGCTGATTTGGTTATCACAAAAACAGTGGAACAGAATCAGAAGTGCAAGATGAAAGTAGCCGGTCAGGGAATGATACAGATGCTGATGATGTAGATATCAGACCCATATATGATGAAGAGCCAATGACTGAGGTACAATTGACTGCTGAATGTAATATCTTTGCTATAGGACAACAGCATACTGATTAACCTGAAATCATTAATGAAGATAGGGTTGACCCGTATCCTAAATAATGTCAAGTTAAAAGTCATATGCTTAATTCATCACCCGATAACCAGACAACTGACTACTCAAAACAATCACTCGAGTCTGAAAATATTTTACTCAAAAACACCGTTGCCCAATTTCAAAAAGATTTTTCAAGAATGGAAGCACATTGTATTGCACTTAAACTTATATATCAAAATCAAGCTTTAAAATCAGGGCAACATGGTGACATTTTGACTGACACGAGTAATAAAGCCAAAATTAAAAAGGAAATAGATGCTTATCAAACAATAAACATCGAATTAGAACATAGTGTGGCTAGATTACTTACAGAGAATGCGCATTTAAATAAGGAAAATGAGAATATAAAAAGGCATTACAAAGATTTGTATGATTCTATTAAAATAATGAGATCTAAGACTATAGAACAGACAACTTATTTGCTTGCTAATAATGCTTATTTAA
>BQNB010017526.1:49350-65151 GCA_026074375.1 Tanacetum coccineum
GTCCATGCCACTCCGTGCCATAAGTTGCTCAATTACCTGGGATAAACATGCATAAAAAGAAGGGTCAACACAAAGGTTAAGTGAAATTCATAGGTTTGATATGTAATAGTTGAATACAAGTTATCATAATAGAAATATTGGTATTGCAGGAATAATTATCATGGAGAACATTTTTATCATAGAGAACAGTATTATCATGGAGAACAGTATTATCATGGAGAACAATATTATCATGGAGAACAATATTATCACCTTAAACTCATGAATCACATAAAGAGATATTAGGAGATAATACCCAAAGAGATATTAAAGAGATATTGGGAGATATTACCCAAATAGATATTGAAGAGATATTGGGGGATATTACCCAAAGAGAATATATAAAAGATATAAGAATATTTACCCAAGTATATATTTAAGGAGATATTTGGAAGATTATTACCCAAAGAGATATAAAAGAGATATTGGGAGATATTACCCAAGTAGATATTAAGGAGATATTGGGAGATATTACCCAAAATAGATATGTCTGTAGGCTATAATACTATCATGTATAACATAAGTTTTGAAAACACTTGCCTTCCATGGTTTGACAGCAGTAACCCCGTTTATAAAGTGATGCTATGTTATGACTCATTAAGTCTTTGAAAAGTAATCCACATTGTTATTAGTATATAAAAGAGTTTTGTAACAAGCATTTATCCATCCAAAATCCCCTCCCTCCCCCCCCCTCGCGGGTTTTATAAACATGAAAATAAGTAAATGGCGAGGTTATAACTTCACCTGATAGGTAGATGCCATTTAATCTTCTAAAATGAAAGCGGAACGACCTTATCACAATCTTACATAACGGGAAAAATGTTGATTATAGCAAAATGATAGTAAACAGCCACGTCACGCAACTTGAGTAATATGTTGAGTCTTAGGAAGATTGTACTCTAGAACTTTAGTTTTAAGAGTTATGAGTTTGATTGAAGAGTTTGGAATTATTGTATCACCGTTCGGGCCATCATAATTCAGATGTCATTCAGTAAACGTTTGAGGAGCTAGGGCACTTTAAATCGTAAACCCAACAACTCAGTCAGAACGTAATACCAAGATGAAACTCCTTAATATAAAGCTCCCTAGTATTGTGGTACAATAGAGATCCGGGACCGGAGATTTATAAAGGCACATTGATGATGAAATGATATAATGTTAAACAAAATGTTTAAGCCGATTTATTCAATACTGGAAATGTTAACACGTCAAGCCTTAATTAAAAGTTATGTCTGTAATGTTTTTGAATACATTTTTTATACTTATTTCAAATTGTTACTATTTAACCCATTAGAATGAAAAATAGCAAAATATACCTTGGAGTTTGCACTTTACGATTTTTGGTCCCCTTCAAGTTTAAAAAAAGATATACAAAGTACACCTGTACTTTGGAAAGTGACATATAGACCCCTATGAGTTCAAACGTTTGAAAAACAATTGATATATTGTTTTTTCCAGCCCTTTAGTTTATAAGTATCCGAAAAGTTCCGATATATAGCAAGGAATACTTTGTAAACCCAAGTCCGAATTGCCATGCAAGCTTAATTTAACTTTCCAAAAGACATTTGAAATGTTAATAGTCTTAATAAAAAAATGCAAAAATATGAAGTTTAACAACAACGAAAGATTTAAAAAAACATTCAGTTAAGCTAGTCAAGCAAAACGGTTCCAAATTAGGGTTTTTAAAATGTAAACTTGCGTGTTTTAAAGTTTCAAATTCCTTCAATAATCAAATAAAGTGGTTATTTAACATTAATTAAGACATGTTAAGGATAATTATAACAACATTTAGCCCATTAAACATTTATTTTTATAAAAACACAAAATAGGGTTTCGGGTGTAACGGTTCGTTTTAGATCAAAATGGAAAATGAGCATGAATTGTGTTATAAAACTTTAACAAGAGTTTATGTAGGATCATATGAACATTATAAGGGTGTAGTAGCAGGTATGAAGTTGATAGAACCTGGGTTTGAGCTTATAGCTTAGAAACGGGTCGAAATCGGGACTTTTAGCTTCGTACGCCTAGAATAACGACTCCCGGGCTTCTTTTCTTGGTTTCTTTTGCTTCACTTCTGTTCTTGGGACTTCTTAAGATCTCTTAGAATACATATTGAGCAAAGGATTGCTGCTATGATGGGTTATAGAGGAGGAAGTGGGAGATGATTTGAAATGAAGTGTATGTGCCCCTATTTATAGTGTTGAAGACCCTTAGAGGCCAAGAAACTTTGATAACCAGGTTAGGACACATGGGGGTGATGGTGGAGAGCTAGGAGGCAGAGTAAGGAAGGCAATGGTGCAAGGTGGAGTGGTTCTAGACTTTAAGGAGTGATTATTTTGATTTATACATGGGCTACTTTTGGACCAGCCCAACATTCAGTACTTGGTAAAATGATTGCCATTTGCAAACCGTAACTCCGTTGAAGCTCAAACCAGTGAGCATTGTTAGATATTTGAGTCCTTTACAAAGTTTAGTTTTACATATTTAGGGGTTACTATACAAAAATTTAGAGATAATAGTCATTTACTATAGGTGGGGTTACTATACAAAAAACATCTAATGTACAACGATAACACATCGACTCCTCCGTTGAACATCTAATGTACAACGATAACACATCGACTCCTCCGTTGAACATCTAATTTACAACCATAACACATCGACTCCTCCGTTAAACACTTAATGTATGACGATAGCACATTGGACCAGACCGGAATGAACCGAGAAACTAAATATATAATTAATAATTAAATATTTTTTAAAAAATAATTATAAAATTATAAAAAAATAATTATATACGAACCGACCAGAACGAACCGAGAAACCGGACCGACCCGGCCGAAACGAACCGATTATATATTTTATAAAAAATAATTGTAAATAATAATTATATATTTTATAAGTATCTTTATAAATTATTATTTATAAAATATATAATTATAAAATATATTTTATAAATAATAATGATTTAAAAGTTTTTAAATTTTTTTTATTAAAAATTGAGAAAAGGATTCTCGGGCGACATGTCGCCCGGGATAGTGACCCACCAAAATTTTCATTGTCGCGCCAAAAACACTAAACGACAAAATTATTTCCTTTCCCGGGCGACATGTCGCCCGGGAATGTCGTCGGGGGTAAATAAAGCTACCAAAAAGCAGATCTGGTATCTCACTTAGACAAAAAAAACTTTTATACTTATTAACCACCACACCGGCGATCGAACCAGAAAAACCACCACCACCACAAGTCGCCCACCACCACTCCTTCTCCACACCACTTGATTACGGTTTTAATAGCATATATAATATATACTATATATATAACCAAAATACCAATTATCAAATAATATGAGAAGTAAGTATTCCGTTAAGAAATGAAAATCACTTAGGAAAAGTGATGACCAAATCTTCCCGATTCGTATCCCGACGAAGCGTGAATTGAGAATCGGTTAAGTTCGTGATCGCGTGTTTGAATAATCGAATTTTGATTTGGATTCTAATTCTACTAACGAAACGCAAAAGCAAATAAAGGCAAGCAAACAAATAAGGCAATTAAGGATTTAAGCTAAAAATGTTAACGGGAATTCTAAAACGCGACTAATTACCAAAATTATTAAAATTTAACCCTAAAAACTATTTTTTAAATTTTTTATCAATCCTAAATGACTGAAAATAATTTTTGAAAAAGAAATTATATTTTTTTGATTTTTATTTTATTTATTATGAATTAAAAACTATTTAAATCTAGAAAAATGATTAAAAATATTAAACTAATTATAAAAATTCTGGAAAAATTACTGAAAATACTTTGAAGTATTACTAATGAAATGGTAAAAAGAAAAATCAGATAAGCTCTTTTAATAAGCTGCTAATCAGCTGAATTAGCTTATAAGCCTAAACTGTAAAATGAGGTTAAATAATTAAGTGTGCAAATGTTTAACAGAAAAGTCCCAAGGGCGAGTTGGTATTGAGAGAGTGTGTTAAAGTGTTGGGTGTTAAGGTTGAGGTCCCAGGTTCGAGCCTGGGGCTTCCCTATACTCCCAACATTTTTATTTTTGAAATTTTATTTTTGAAAAAGCTTTTTAAGACTAAAATAAGCACTTTTTGTAAAACAACTTTTTCTAAAAACCACTAATAAGCCAGAAATAAGCTACTTAAAACTGACAGAATGACAAACTAAACTATATGACTAATAAGCAAATCTGTTTTGGTTTTTTAGACTAGATAAGCAAATGGGAAAAGCAAACAAGCTAAAACTGACTAAGACCTAAACCTAATTAGCAATAAAACCTAGAAATAAGCTAAAACAATTAAGCTAAAAAGCATAAAAAAAGGCAAAAAGGCAGATTGCTCCAAATGGTTTAAAAGGACTTTGACTAACTTTTAAGCTAATAATTTGGACAAAGAAGCACTAAGGAAAAGCTAATGACTGAAAACAGATGAACACCCATACCCAAATGACACAAATAAGCTGGACTTAAACAAATAAGAACAAGAAATAAGCTAGAAAAGCAAAGAGAAAAAGCAGTTTTAGCACTAATCCTATGTTTTTGGTTTTTTTTTCAAAGGTTTTTAAATGACTAAAAGAGCTACTGCATGCCTAAATTTAAGCTAGTAAAAGATGTTTAAAATCCAAAATGAGCTCAAACAGATTGAGCTTGTACCCTACTGAGCTTATGTAATGAAAATTAAAACCTAAAACAACCTCTAACTGACCTAGATTTAAGATCTAAAAACTGACTTTTAAAACTTTTTAAAGAAAACTTAAAACTTAAACTTAGACAGATTTTGACCAAAACTTAAGAGACAAGAGCACACTTTAACCAATTCATTTCTACTAACTAATGCATTCTAAAACCAAATAGCGCATGAAAATGACACTAACAAGCACCTAATCAAGATCTTAGCAGATAAACTTGGTTATCAAACTAGAGAACCATAGATTCAAACCATGATGAGCTTACACCTTAAACTTAGGTTTTAAACCTTTAAAACTTAATTAAACTGATTTTTAAGCTAAATTTAGGATTATCAAAATTAAATAAAAGGTAAAGAGCAAACCAGCAGTTCTAACTCAAGTTAGAACTGCCAATGCCAAACACCCTTTAAGTTTTAAGAGAACCAATTTTTATCTTAAATCAGTTTTAAATAAGTTGTAAAACTTAAAACATATTAAAGACTAAGTATATGGAAAACTTTTAAGCAAAATTTGACTACACATAAGCACTAATCAATCAGCTAGAACAATAAGCCTATTCTTGGTTTTTTTAACAGTTTTAATCTAAACAATATAAAAGCCAAAAACAGATTATTAAATACTTTAAACTAAATGAGATAAGCAATAATAAGACAGATTAAGTACAATTAAAGCAGGATTAAGCACTAATAAGCACAATTAAGCAGAATATAAGCAAAATAGCAAAATAAGCTTAAATGTGAAATAAAGGATTGTACCTTGATCCCAGCTCAAACAGGGATAATAAATGCTCAAAGGAGCTTGTCTACAAGCTCCAGCTTATCAGAGATAAGCTGGTATTGTCCATAAGCCCTTCCAGGTTTGGCTTATCATCCAAAAGCTGAGGCATATTTTTGAGTGAGATTTGAGGTAAGATACTAATTCAGTTAAGCTTTTTAAGGCTTAACTGAATGATAGCTAGCTTATGAAGTAAACAAAGAGCTTATTCAGCTTATTAGCTATTATTTAAACACATTCAAACCATAATTTCATAAAAGTAAAGACAGAATTTAAGAACACAATTTAGATGAAAACTGAATTTTATTAATCTTTAAAGAGAGTACAAGCTGATGAAAAGTAAATTACATAAAAATAATAAGCTAAACATTACTACAATAAGCTAAAGCTAAAAACTAGACATCCTTCAAGTGTGTGAGGAGGCCTCCTTATATAGCCTTCAGAGGAAGGATCCAGAACCCTAGGACGCTCCTCATCAACCAATCCTGGCCCTTCAATCTTGATTATTCTCCACGCAATCATTTAGAGCCCTTGGATTTGATGCCACGTCTCATCCACCAATCACAGCTTATAGGATTGCCAGCGTGTCATTCTGAGTGTCAAAGAGTGTCAGGGATAAGGCTTCTAGAAGCACAGGGTGAGAGCGTGTGAAGTGGAATTTTTTGACTTACCCTGGCTTACATTTGATTTGCCGCTGAAGAAAACGAGGGAGGGAATGAGGGGTATAAAACAGATGACTTTTGACCAGACATTTATATCTTTTGACCATATTTGTCTTGGATGGGTTTTAGAAATATTTGGGCTTGACATATATTTAGGCCAAGATATGGAATTAAGGGTAATGGACTTGGATTAATAAAAGGCTTTTGATTTTAGGTTTATCAGCTAATGGGCTGACCCAGCCCAATAAAATGGGTACGGGTTTCCCCATTAAGAATGTAAACGCCTTCGGCTTTAATTTTTTGCACTCTTCCAATCTCATGCTCGGGTTTTGTCCATTTTGCTTCGTTTTTGTCCATTTTGTGATATATCCATACCTGCAAGACACAATTCACGAAATACACATATACAATGCATTTTTAATGTATTTTTGGTCATTATTAGTCTTTTTAGCTCGTTTTAATAGGTAACAGGTATGTGTATTTAAGCACATACCAAAATCCCCCATACTAAGCTATTTCATGTCCTCACGCAGTGATATAAATACATTCTTAGAAAACCAAAAACTTCCACCCCCTTAGACTAATTACCTCGAAAAGTAGCTAAGTGTTCATCTAAGGGGAGTAAGAAATCACTAGTTTTGAAAAGCTCCATGTTTTGCCATTTTTATACATTTATTATTATTCATACATATCCTAAATTCACGGAACAAGAAACACTAAAAGGATAAATTTATCTTCTTTTATTTTTTCACCCGCCCCAAACCAAGCCTTAAAAAACGAATCAATGTTAAATACAAGTCTAGATGCTAACACTAACATATAAATGCAATTTGATGTATGCATAGCTACTTTCTGCTCCTTATGTCCTAAATCCTCTAAAGATTTTTATTAATAATCATTATGACAAATAAATTTAAATTCTATTAACATAAGTAAACCCAGTTTAGACCACAATTATTTGAAATACCTTTCCTAAAGAGACGATGTGTGAGAATAAGGTCTACAATAAGGGTTCTAATTTTCGCACGTTTAGGGGTTATCCTTTTTAGATAACCCCTGAGTCGAAATTTAGATTTTTTATTATTATTGCAACATTATTAAACCTCGGTCTTTTAAACAACTGCCACATCGGTATGCGAGCTGACCCATGGGTCCAGGATCCTTATTTTTCGACCTCGGTGAACCTTACCTATTTGAAGGGCTGCAACATTCGTTTGAGCCGGCTAAGATGGCAGCAAAAAACTTTTTACTATCTTAGATTATTACTATTGCCTTATTTAAAAGACTGCCACAACAATCGTTGTAGAGCCAGAAGAGGCAGTAAACTTTTATAAGACCACATTATTATTATTATTACCTACACCCTTTAAACAAACTACCACATATTGGTGTGAGCCAGAAAAAGGTAATGTCTTATTTTCGGCTTCTGTTTATTACAATAACTATTATTATTAGCTAAAATTTCAAGTTCTCGTGTCTTTTGAACACCAAGACAACATAGCGAGCCGTCCAAGAATGGTAGCCTATTACCCTACAACACTGACAAAAACCTCAATGTGTACCTTAATATTCCCACAGAAAGAATCTCTAAAAAGTTATTAAACTAAGAAATCAAACAAAATACCTAAGTTAACTTTCTTTATTCAACGATGTAAAAATAATGTTTATTAAGTTGGTGGGAGCAAAAAGCCCCAATTAACATTTATTGAGATACCCCTAAAGAGTTCTAGCTACTCCAAGTTTACATCTAACTATATAAAACTCTAATACATTTCTCGTTCATCGCAAATTTAAGAAAAGTCTTAGCTAAAAAGATCTCCGTGAAATGCTAGCCTAATAAAAGCAGACTTTGCATATTTAGAAGTCTATCATGGAAACTTGTAAACTCTTGCTTGATAATTCGCATTTTAAAGCTTCTTGTATAAAAGACTAGCAAAAGCTTAAATTTATATAAGTTAAGGGGCAAGCTAGAGCGCAACATGCTCGATCAAGTCAAAATTTATTTCTTAAAAAAGAACAAAACAACGTGTCCCTAAACAACTTTATTTTATTTTTGAAATTTTTTGAATTTTGGCATATTTTTGCTATTTTTGGTGGAAAAACGGGGTTACGTGAAGACAAGGCAAATGCAAGTAAGATCAAATCGAAAGATCCCCCCATACTAGAACTACACATTGTCCTCAATGTGAGACTGTCACCCCCATACTAATTTCAAGGCATAATCCAAATATTAAGGGGTCTCTACGCAAATCTAAAGCCGTTTATTAATTATGCTAATAGATAAACGTTAATCAATAAGATCTAGGATATCGGATTCCCATATATAAGCATGTGAAGGATTGAAGATCGAGTGAACGATGGACAAAACCACGAGCACGAGAGCCTTCAAAATCCGGGCAATCCTGGACATAAAATACAAAACACGAAACACGAGAAAGGAAGAGGCGAGCCTCCTCACATCACACTTATTAATAAATATTAATATACTACTACTAAGGATAAGCATGGGTTGCCACCCACGAAGCGCTTGTTTTTGTGCGAGTCTCTAGCTTGACTCTCCCCATATCATCGTGATATTAGGGATAAAACACGTGGAAGAGCAAACTTCCATTGGACATTTATATGCCACCGGCTTTAGAGAAGAAAAATGAAAAGCGGAGATGCCGGGGTCAAAAATGATATCCTCACTCCCGGAGGAGAGAGGAAGAAAAGAATCCACCGGATAGGTGAAATAAGGAAGAAAAATTCGGATAACATATGTGAAGGAAAGATAATGGCGATCCTCAAAGGGTAAGCTCACATATGTTGGAGAAAAAATTGTCTCATGAATCCCGGGGTCAAAAACTTTGTCCTCGGTCATCAAATCATCAATTGGAGCATCGTACAAAATCTTCTTCCATTCATTTCCTTTAGATTCCAAATCAAATAAATCATCATTCTCTTTGAGAGGCGGTTCATCGGTGAATCCCTCGAGAATGGAAACAACACTTATTATTGGTGTAGATGAATCATGGTGAAGTAAAAGCTCAACGTCGTCACTAGGAGTGAAACACTCATCCTCATTAGAATCGAAAAGAGGTGTGACTAGGAAAGTCGACTCATCAAGGTTGGAATCATAAGAATCCTTGCACTCGATGTCCTCTAACACCTCATCAAAAAGAGGATTTACGTCACTAGAGATGTATTCGTCATCAAATTCGAAAAGAGGGTTCGAGTAAATTTTAAAATTGTCTTCCGGAACGTCCTCATCGGATAGTGACTTGTCATCACTAGAGGTAAAATCATCATTTGAATCGAAAAAAGGGTTAGAGAAAGTCACAGATTTTTCCTCAGAAACGTTAATGGGAGAGAAATCATCACACAAAGATAAATTACAATCACTATCACTCTCGGAAGTATCCTCGGACTCACTTGGGATTGGAACAAGGTTCTCAACACTAGACTTTATGAATTCGTCCGATTCCTTTTCAGGAATAGTGCTAAGTTCCTTATTCCCCATGATGAGAGAGTCCTCGGGCTCCAAAGTCGGTAAAACGGGTGTGATTGCAATAGACGGAGGAAGTTTAGAAATAATATCTCTCAAAGGAATAGAACTCTCCTCGTCATCGTCATCATAAAAATAATTGAAATGTCGCGAAGGCTCGGTAGTATAGGTACTAAGTTTAGCCGCCTGCTCTAGTTGCTGAAGCTCTTTCTTTTTATTAATCTCAATACTCATTCCATTGAATTTACCTTTAAGCTCATCAATCATATTTTCACATTCCCTTCTAAAACGAATATCAATTTTCTCATTACGATAATCTTTAATCCCTAAGTCATTACTTAAACTTAACATTTCATCTAAATAATGCTGCTTAAGATCCTCCATTTCTTGGAGACTCATTTCTTGAAGAAGTGATTGATCGATGCTAGCCGCCTGCTTTTGTTGAAGAAACTTTTCATAAAATGATTGTATCATTTGAAAATTTTCATTTTGTAACTCATCTATTTTATCCCATCCATTGTGTACATCACTTATCCTTTGTTGATTAAGATCTTCTTGATGATTTATGAAATACTGTGAGGGATGGTCAAAACCGGAATAGCTAGAATTATAGATAGGATTAGGCTTAAAGTAGTTTTGATTCATCGATTGACATTGAAAACTTTCATGAGGACCCCCATAGCTTTCACAGCAAAGATATTGTTGTGGAAAACTCGGTGAATTTTGTGGATAATAGTTATCACTATAGTTTTGATTGTAGCTCGGTTCCTGCTCATAGACAAGCTAGAACCGTGGTGGACAATCATAACCAAAGTGAGAATCGTTCCCACATAATTCACACAAGTATGACTCGTACTGGGGCTGTAGAGGTTAATCATAAAAGTCAGGTGTATTATCGTAAGGAAAAGGATTAGGGTCATGGACAAACTCGTTTTCGGCTCTTACAATGCTACAACTTGGACAATTTCCACCGTTAAACGGACATCCACACCACGAGCAACCAAAATGGTTATACGAAGGCGTGTCGAAGAATTAAAAGGATAAGAGGATAAAGAAGATAAGAATTAAACGATATAAGAGGATAGAGAAGAATATTTATAGATTTTTCAAATAGAACATAAGAAATAATAAAAATAAGAAAGAAAAATATTTTTGGTATTTTTTTAATATTTATAAAAGAAAAGGAAAAATAAAAATTAAATGGAAAATATTTTTGGTTTTTTTATATTTTTAATAAGTACGAAAATAAACTTTTCGAAGAAAGGATCTTCAAAACTCGAATACAAACAATCCCGTAAAAATCGCTACACTTCTCCCCGGCAACGACGCCATTTTGATATTCGTTTTTATAACACGTATCAAACAAATAACCCTCAAATATATATAATGTATATAATAATAATACATATAATATACGTAAGCAAAGTATCATACAAATTACTCTTAGGAAAGAATAATATGTAATCAACACGGGTATCGTTCTCCTCGGTGAGAGATGAATGGAAATTTACGGGTATGTCGGGAATCAAGCTTGAATGTCATAAAAGATTTGATTTTGGATTCTATATCTACTAATGAAAATGCAAAAAACATGTAAAAGCAAGTAAAAACAAGTAAACAATTAAAGCATTTAAGAAATTAAGCATAAAAACGCTAATGAGAATTTAAAAATGCGACAAGTAAGCAAATAAATCAAAATTTAACCCTAAAAATGTTTTTTTTTATAAATCCTAAATGACTAAAAATAATTTTAGAAAAAAGAATTATATTTTTTTGACTTTTATTTTATTTATTATGATTTAAAAACAAATTTAATCTAAATAAAATATTAAAATTAGTAAACTAATTTATAAAAATCTAGAAAAATTACAGAAAATACTTTAATCTATTACTAATGTAAGAAAAATAAAAACTGGAAATAAGCTAAATGGAATAAGCTGCAAATAAGCAATAAAAGCCTAATAAGCAAATCTGCTAAAAAGAGGTTAAATATTAAAGGGTGCAAAGGTATAATTGAAAAAGACCCCAGGGCAGTTGGTTGTGAGAGTGTGTGTTAAATCGTTGGGGGTGTGAAGAAGAGGTCACAGGTTCGAAACCTGTGGCCACCTTTAAAAAAACATGTTTTTTCATTTTTTACTTGAAAAAGCTAAAGTAAACATAAGTATAAGCAACTTTAATGAAGCAACTTATTGACAAATCTTAAAATTAAGCTAAGAAAAAGCTAAAGAAAAGTGACAGATTTGGCTTTTAAGTTTTTTGAAGTAATAAGCTAAAATTATTTAGACATTTTGACTCAAAAAGCAACTATAAAACTAAATAAGCTGAAACAGTCTTAGACCCTAACCTAATAAGCATAAAGGAGAAGAAATAAGCAAAACACATAAGCTGTAAGAGCACTAAAAAACATATAGACAGCAGACATAGAAAAGTATTTTTGACATCAATTATAGCTAAAAAAAAGTCCAACTAAACTAAAGAGAAAAATCAGCTTAAAAACTCAAAACATTTCAATTAGCCTCAAACAACATCTAAAAGCTGGAATTAAGATGTTTGAATAAGAAAATAATCTGAATAAGCATTAACAAAATGACAGTTTTGAGAAACTGTTCTTCATTTGTTAAAACTGATTGGGACATTTAAGACTGAGTAAGCATCTAAATAAGCTGAACACAGATTAAAACTACTCCTTGACCTAATTAAAATATATAGAACCTGACTTGACAACCAAAACCCTACACAAGCAGTTTTAACTAAGTTAAATCTGCTTGTGCCAAACATCCCTTTAGACTATGATTTTCCAAATTTAAGCTAAGACAGGCTTGAATAAGCCTTGATTTGTGAAAACAGATGTTGAACATTGGAGTTAAATGACAATTAAGTACAATTTAAGGAAAATAAGCACTAAAACTAACAAGCAATAAAGATAAGCAGTTTAAGCTACATAAAGCAGTTTTAACCAAAACTAAAGGAAATCAATTTCTAAGCTATAAAATAAACTTATTAAACTAAATTTAGGAAGAATAAACATGATTAAGCAATAAAAAGAACTGAATACGCAAAGTAATAAGCTGAATTTGAAATTAAGCTTAATAGTGTAAAAATGAACATACCTTAATCCCAGCTCAAACAGTGATAAAAACTAATGCTCAAATGAGCTAATCTACAAGCCAGCTTATAAAATAAGATTTGAATAAGCCTATAAGCCCTTCCTTTTTTGGCTTATCATCCCAATTGGCTTATTCAGAAGATTTTAAAGTAAGGAAATGACAATCCTTATTCAGTTAAGCTATAGGTGAGCTTAACTGAATAAGTAACTACTTAAAAAGCAGTGTGAGCTTATTGAGCTTATCATGGCTTATTAACCAAACACAAACAACATAATTGCATATTTGAGGAACACGAATTTAAAATAAAACTTAATTTTATTAATACTTGAAGAAAGTTAAGGAAATACAATTTTAAAAGACAGAAAAGTAAAATAAGCACTAAATAAGCTGAAAAAGAAAAACCTACACTACATTAAATTACCCTACTCCTAGATGATTCACTGTGTGTTGAGGAGGCCCTATTTATAGCAATGAGAGGACGATTCTAGATCATGGAGGAGCGTCTTCAGTCATTGATCCAAGCCCTTGATTCTATCTCCACTCATCTGAGCCCTTGGTTCTTGTACACGTTTCTCAACCAATAAGGGTGTTTAGGATCGCCAACGTGGCATAAGTGGCAGACGTATTAGGAGAAGCCTTCTAGAAACTCATAGACGTGTGATGTGGAGAGGTGATTTACCATATGTCAACGATGGGGTGAAATGGGAGGATAATGAACTATAAATCATGGCGGGTTATAAGTTTGACTCATTGACTTTGACCCCGTTTATATCATAAGGACTTGGACCAAGGAAATGATGTTTATTTAGATTAGGCTTTCATTTGATAATTGGGCCGGTTTAAGGATTTACATGGATTTGTTTTTTTTGGACTTATAAAAGGGCTTAAGGTTAATATAAATACAAAGTTAATGGGTTGACCCGACCCAATAAAATGGTTACGGGTTGGCCCATTAAGGATGTATATGCATTCGGCTTTGATTTCTTGCGTTTTTTCTATTCCCGTGCTCGGTTTTGTCCGTTTTGCTTCATTTTTCGTCCATTTTTGACATATTCATTACATGCAAGACATAAATCACAAAACACACATATACAATGCATTTTTTTATCTGTTTTTGGTCATTATTGGTTTTTTTAGCTTGTTTTAATAGGTAAAATTTATGTGTATTTAAGCACATACCAATAACTTTAAAGATGCTTCTACTCTTTAAACCAAATCCATGCATCTTCTTTACTATGTACAAAACTTACAACTTCCTTGCCAGTTAGCATAACAGTGGTGCAACTAACATTTTAGCAAATACTCCGTAGAGGAAAACAGGCAATATGATACTCATTAGTTAACAACATTTCAGCAAATAAGATTTTTAGTATCTTTGCTTCAATTAAAAAGGTAAATAGAAAAAACGATTGTCCAATAGAAACCAAAAAAACCAAGAAACCGAACCGAAAACTGATTGAAACCCGAGAAACCGAACCGAGAAAATTTGAACGCTTTCAGTTATGGTTATGCAAAAAACCGAACATTCGGTTTCGGTTTTTGCCAAAAACCGACCCAAACCGAATCATGCACACCCCTAATAACTATGATAGTTATCCTAACCATAGGAGTAACACTAAACACTTATCCTCTTAATAAAAACACCAATTGATACGACCCGGTTAAGGGTTGTATATGGCACCACTTTTAGCTTATGCGAGCTCCATAAGAAAATAGAGAGAAGAATGAAAAAATTATTGATATTTAACTTGATTGATAGATTGATAAACTAAATAGTACAAAGAGTATTTATAATAGTTAAATGGGTCATGGGCCTATTATGGGCGCTTATTATGACCTTTGACCTTTTACTTTGAATTTTTTTAAGATAACGACATTTTCCTAAGATAACGACACTTAGGGGTGTTTTTTTTTTCTTAGTGGGAAAGAAATGGGCCCAAACCCTTAACGTCTTTTAATTGGGAGACTCATTAAAACTACACTCTCATAAATAAATGGCTAATTAAGACCTCTATATGTTATCACTTAATTTAGTAAACAACCCCTTAGCTATTAAGAGTCAAACATAACAATACTTATCCTAAACACATATCTTAACACGACTCCAACACACATCTTAAACATAATAACTATGATAGTTATCTTAACCATCATCATAACAGAAACAATCTTAGACCAAACACAAACTGCAAAAAAAGAGCTCAAAGTTTGAGTAAACTCACATGCTAAAACTCTAAAAAGAACATCATACACCAAACTAGGGGTGAGCACGGTCCAAGGACCGGACCGGACCGACCTTGGACCGAGATCGAAAGTACCCAAAACGCTGGACCGAGGACCGGACCGAAATGGTACGGTCCGGTCCGGGTCGGTCTTCGGTCCGGTCCGGTCCTACACGGCTTAATCTTCGGGTTTTTGGTCGGACCGGACCGAGGACCGAATTGGTCCAAAACACCGGACCGAAATATCCGGCCGAATATCTTCGTCCGCTTTCCTATATAAAATGTGTGGCTAAAAATCCTTCTTATTCTTCTCATTATATCTTTTCTTCTCACTTGATCCCTTCCCTATATAGAGTAAGGATCAAATGAGAAGAAAACTTATAATGAGAATGATAAGAAGAAACCACAACCACACATTTCAGATGCACCTATAAAAATGCATGCATCTCCCTTTAAAATTCTCTTTCCTATTTAAAATGTGTGGCTAAAAATCCTTCTTATTCTTCTCATTATATTTTTTCTTCTCACTTGATCCCTTCCCCTGCAATATATACAAATGAGCACATGCAATACAACGGGTGTTATTTATTTTCTTTATTATTCGAGGTGATCTTTTTTACCTTTTTACAGTTGGAGAGTGTGATTGACTTTTGAAAATGTCAAAGGGGATCTTAATTACCAAACAATAAAGAAAAAGTCAAAATGGTCCCAAATACTTTGACAACCTTTTACTCTTTTGTCGCATTGTGATTCGTGTGCGATGAGTATTTTAAGTAATTTTATATTTTGGCACTTGCCGACGAAATATAAAATAA
>BQNB010017527.1:0-69791 GCA_026074375.1 Tanacetum coccineum
TTTGATCGGCTTTTATCTCACAAGCCGGCATGCAGCTTAACACTTATCCATTTAGCAACAATCAAGTGAAATGTAGTAATTTTTTTTTTTGAACGGCATAAGATTATATTAACACTACAACAAAAGCCCCTTTCCCCAGCGCGTTTTTCCCCAGCGACATATGTCGCTGGGGAAAAGTCGCTAAACGACAAAATACTCCGACGTGGCATTTTTTCTCGTTGAATATTTAGTCAAACGTTATTGAAACGTTTCTCCAGCGACATGTCGCTGGGGAAGATTTTCATGAAATTTGATAAAAAAGTTCAGCGAAAATCTAAGCGGGAAATTATCCCGCTAGTCTTTCCCCAGCGACATGTCGCTGGGGATACTTTTGTATGAGTTAGGTTCAACATTATAGGTTCTTTGTATGAGCTAGGGTTCAACATTATAGGTAGGGCCGTAAACGATCTGAACGTTCAGTGAACATTTCATGAACCGTTCGGTAAACAGTTCATTTATGTTTGTTTATTTATTAAATAAACGAACATGAACAACATTTTACATTCGATTATTTAAATGAACGAACATGAACAAACGTCTCGTCCGTTCATTTATGTTCGTGAACGTTCGATTATTCGTTCGTTTATGATCGTATATTTGCTTATGTTCGTCTATCGCATCTTTTTATTATATAGTTTAATATTGATTTACCTAAACAAAACAACATTCACGAAACACAATATTGTGTATATTTTTTGTAAATTTTATATTTATTTATGTTCGTTCGTTTATGTTCGCTCGTTTATGTTCGTTTAATGTCTTAATGAACGAACATAAACGAACATGAACAAAATTATTTCTTAATAAACGAACATGAACAAGAAAATCCGTTCGTTTAAGCGATCGTGTTCGTTTATTTGTCCGGCTAAAATTAAATGAACGAACATGAACAAAGCTCCGTTCGTGTTCGTCCGGTTCGTTTACAGCCCTAATTATAGGTTCAACGTATGAGTTAGGGTTCAACATAATAGGTTCACCGTACGAGTTACGGTTCAACATTATAGGTTCAATGTATGAGTTAGGGTTCAACATTATAGGTTCAATGTATGAGTTAGGGTTCAACATTATAGGTTCAATGTATGAGTTAGGGTTCAACATCATCGTGAGATAATATTGAAGTTGGATCCTAGTGATCATGTTTCGACTTCGGTTATGATTCGTAACATAAGGTAGGGTTACACATTAGAGGTTCAATGTATGAGCTAGGGTTACACATTAGAGGTTCAATGTATGAGTTCAACACTATAGGTTTCAAAGTATGAGTTGAGGGTCCACATTATAGGTCAATGTATAGTAGGTTCAACATTATAGGTTCAATGTATGAGTTGGATCCTAGTGATCATGTTTCGACTTCTGTTATGATTCGAAAACATACCAAGTGGGTACGCATCCCCTTTTGTGTCAAACATGACATTAGAGCCGTCTCTGGTGGGTCGTAACCACACCGGCAAATACGCTTCGATGCTTACATAATCTTCAAAATGCGCGCAGAATTTTTGTCTTCTTGAGGAATTTTATCTACCTATAGTTTTTAAGAAATGATGTTCACTAAAGAAATCCGTTGAACATCTAATGTATAACCGTAACATATCATAAGATGGGCTTTGAAATATGGAAATATGCGTGTTAGCTTCTAATCAATCAACTAGTCATACATTGAACCTTTAATGTGTAACCCTAGCTCATACATTGAACCTCTAATGTGTAACCCTACCTTATACGTTGAACCTCTAATGTGTAACCCTAGCTCATACATTGAACCTCTAATGTGTAACCCTACCTTATGTTACGAATCATAACCGAAGTCGAAACATGATCACTAGGATCCAACTTCAATATTATCTCACGATGATGTTGAACCCTAACTCATACATTGAACCTATAATGTTGAACCCTAACTCATACATTGAACCTCTAATGTGTAACCCTACCTTATACGTTGAACCTCTAATGTGTAACCCTAGCTCATACATTGAACCTCTAATGTGTAACCCTACCTTATACGTTGAACCTCTAATGTGTGGTAACCTAGCTCATACAATAAACCACTAATTTGGTAACCTAACTCATGACAAAAAAAAAAAAAGAATCAGTAAAAAAAAGAGCATAAATACTCATAATAAACAGAAAATACATACATTGAACCTCTAATGTGTAACCCTAACTCATACATTGAACCTATAATGTTAGGGTTCAACATTATAGGTTCAATGTATGAGTTAGGGTTCAACATTATAGGTTCTTTGTATGAGCTAGGGTTCAACATTATAGGTTCAACGTATGAGTTAGGGTTCAACATAATAGGTTCACCGTACGAGTTACGGTTCAACATTGTAGGTTCAATGTATGAGTTAGGGTTCAACATTATAGGTTCAATGTATGAGTTATGGTTCACAATCATCGTGAGATAATAATTGAAGGTTGTATCCTAGTGATATGGTTTCGACTTCTGTTATGATTCGTAACATACCCAATGGTACGCATCCCCTTTGTTGTCAAACATGACATAGACCCGTCTCTTGGTGGGTCGAACCACACCGGCAAATACTCTTTCGATGGGCTACATAATCTTCAAAATGCGCGCGGTATTTTGGCTTCTGAAGGAAGTTATCTACCTATAGTTTTTAAGAAATGATGTTCACTAAAGAAATCCGTTGAACATCTAATGTATAACCGTAACATATCCATAAATGGTTTGAAATATGGAAATATGCGTGTTAGTTTCTAATCAATCACTAGTCCAAACATTGAACCTTTAATGTGTAATCCTAGCTCATATATTGAACACTAATGAGTAACCCTACTTATACTTGATACTCTAATGTGTAACCCTAGCTCATACATTGAACCTCTAATGTGTAACCCTACCTTATGTTACGAATCATAACCGAAGTCGAAACATGATCACTAGGATCCAACTTCAATATTATCTCACGATGATGTTGAACCCTAACTCATACATTGAACCTATAATGTTGAACCCTAACTCATACATTGAACCTATAATGTTGAACCCTAACTCATACATTGAACCTACAATGTTGAACCGTAACTCGTACGGTGAACCTACAATACGTACCATATCTAAATACACTCATGAGGTTTTCAATATCGATATGCAAATGATACAAACAACTCATAAATTGAACCTCTAATGTGTAACCCTAGCTCATACATTGAACCTTTAATGTGTAACCCTAACTCATACATTGAACCTCTAATGTGTAACCCTAACTCATACATTGAACCTCTAATGTGTAACCCTAGCTCATACATTGAACCTCTAATGTGTAACCCTACCTTATACGTTGAACCTTTAATGTGTAACCCTAACTCGTACGGTGAACCGAGAAAACCAAACCGACTGAACCGGATGACTCGATCCGAATGACTCGATCCGAATGAACCGAGAAACCATATCATTATATAAACAATAATAAAAAAAATTAGTTATTATTTATAAGATACATAATTATAAAAAACTTATTAGTATTTATATTTATAAATGTATACAATTTAACATAATTTTTAATAAGATAACACTTTCCCCAGCGACATGTCGCTGGAAAAAATTTCAAATCGATGGGGAAGTTTTTTCTTTAGCCTCCATAATTTTATCAATAACCGTCATTTTCGCAAAACGACAAAAGAAAAGTTTCCCTAGCGACATGTCGCTGGGGAAAGTTTTTCTTACTAAAAATTAATTTAAGCGTTGACAAAGTCAAAGTTATTAATAACCAGCGGCCGCGTTACTTCCCCAGCGACATGTCGCTGGGGATTGAGTCGCTGGGGAAATAGACGTTGACAAAGTCAAAGTTTATTAATCGGTTCCCTAGCAGACAAAGTCTCTGGGGAAAAAACCTTATCAAAAACCTAGTCAGCTTACCTCACAGACGGACCAATGAACCGATTAAAACACAAAAAAAAACATGCTCTTTGACGATATTTTATCATCAAAAAAACACCACCCACACCACTCAATCGCCACCAACCCCACCACCCCACCACTCAACGCCACCACACGGCATAACCCACCACAACACGAGCACCCCCTCCTCTAAAAGTTTTTTTTTATTATAAAAAATTCATTTTTCTCTTAATGCCTCTAAAATAATTAATTCTTGTGTATTTGTGGAGTAGCGGTGACTACATCTGGGATTTTTTTTTTGGCGGGCAGCGGGATTTTGGCGGGCAGTTGGCGGATATTTGGCGGGCAGCAGGTTTTTGGCGGGCAGCGGGGTTTAATAAGTGTCTTTTTTTTTATTCTTTAGGTATCCCCAGCGACATGTCGTTGGGGATTGTAAGAACTTATTAATTTTTGTTTAACCATAATTTTTGTTGGCGGGGCAACGGGTTTAATAACGTTGGGGATTGTAAAAACTTTTTTTTATCCTTTATGATTGTTTTAGATTTTAGAGATTAAATTACGAAAAATCCCCTTCTGAAATTTGATCTTCACTATAAAAACACGTCGACAATAAACTTTTTTTAGAAATTTAATTTCGGTAATTCACAGTTATATGGGACTTGGCTTTTATAAATGCATTGCTATATTTAGGTATATGATTACGTATAATTGGTTTACTATTTAGATGATTTCGACAGTGTTTCCTCCTTTACTCCTACTAATATGTCTGTTAAACCACATATTTAGGGGAGTTGTAGGGGAACTGCCTGCCAAAATTTTTCTCAAAAGTAAATCGGTTATACTCATTCATATATGAAACAATCATTAAAAAGTGGGTTAGGATTGCCTTCCATAGTCTTTGCACCTAGTGAACAAAACATCTAGGAATTCTTTCATAGTTTCCTATCCATGTAATAACTAATTGAATCGTATAAAACGCATGTATGGGTATTCGCTGATACATATTGGTTAGAAAACCGCGTGGTTCCCAAGAATTTTAATAACGGTGTTCCAAAAATTCGTTGCACATTGCACCCGTTAGTGAAATATTCCTGGTTATGTATGAAAAAAGTAATTTTAAATGCAGACGTTGTTTAATCCCTGACCCTAAATCCCCGGCAATGACATAGATTGTTTACTTGAAGCCTTGATTGAGGACCTGTCAGTTTTATAGGAATAGAATTAAAAAAGGTGTTGAGGACCTACCTACATTGTTTCAGACAAAATTTCAATATGAGAGCGATGTTTATATTGGACCATAAATGATTTCCTGGTCGAAGTAAGTTTGCTGGGTGGAAGTGGGCAAGGTTACAGGCTGCCCTAACATGTAATGAAGAACTCCATCAATTGGCGTGAAAAACAAAATAGCTATGTTGGGCCACAGAAGATTCTTAAGTGAAGCCCCATAAATGGAGAGTTCACGTGAAATTCAATTGCGAAACTGATCTACAAAGAACCTCCTAAAGAATACCTACGGGAATGAATCCTGGCTTCAGCATGCTAGATTTCCTAACGCGTGTGCCGGGTAAACATCCGAAACATGGGGTGTGAAGATAAAACTCAAGTCGAAGTCCGAGCTTAACTGGACTAAACGGTCTATTTTTTACGAGCTTGAGTATTGGTCTTTTATTTCACTAAGACACAATTTAGACATCATGCATATCAAAAAAAATGTGTTGGAGGCCATCTTGAACACTTTGTTAATGAATGACAAATCCAAAGACACCGCCAAGGCAAGACAAGACTTGCAAAATTTTGCTTTCGAATCCTTTTGTGGCTAACCAAAACCTCAAGGGAAGAACGTTGAAGCCTGAGGCTGCGTATTCTTCACACCAGAAGAACCGGAAAAAGTTTTGTCAGTACATCAAAGGATTTAAACTACAGATGGGTCGGATCCATGCTTCAAGCACAAAGTGACCCGATAAGTATACAAAATTAAACGGGCCTGAAGTCTCCTGAACTGTCATTAATGATGCAACGATTACTCCTTATGGACTTCAAAATTACTTGCCCGATAATATTGCAAAACCAATAATCGAGCTATCTTCCTTGTTTAAGCAACTCTGCTCTGCAACTTTGATGGAGGATGACATGTTGAAAGCTTCGGTCAAGGTGGTTGAAATTCTATGCGAGCTTGAGCGCATATATCCTCCTGCTTTCTTTGACATTATGATTCACTTGCCCATCCAATTAGCATCAGCAGGAGGCTCTTGAAGGCGGTGCCTATCACCCCCGTGGATTTTTTCCAATTGAAAGATTCATGAAGACAAGCTAAAAGATTGTAAGAAATAAAGCTAAGCCGGAAGGTTCGATCGCGGAGGGTTATGTTGCAGAAGAAGCATTGACTTTAAGTTCTCATTATTTTCGGGATGTTACCACGAAATTTAATCGTCTCGAACGTAATGTGGACCCCCCTCCCCCAACGTGTCAGTTTCAGGCGTTCCGGTCGGTATGCAATACGATTGGTTTACGGTCGTTTCCTCCTTTTGGTGCCAAAGAGTTCAATAAAGCGAGATGGTATGTACTTCACAACAGTCCTGAGATCGACACGTACCGGGCCCAGTTCCAGAGGTACGCGTTTTTTAATTTTGTAATTTTTTTTCTTAACTTATCATTTCGACGACTTATTCTAATACCATGAACGTTTTTTAGTTTATTTCCAGAAAAAAACATGCTAGAAGAATTCACCAGCTGGTTTAGGACGCTGGTAAACTTAGACTTATTTTGTGTACTTAAGTGTAAAAATAACAATATCATATTTTTTGTTCTCTATCTAATCCTATCTTCTTCATAGTATCTGGTGAACGTCACCAAACAAACTCTAAGACCCAGAGGTTTAGCACAACCAACGAGTTATTTCGCATTTGCAAATGGACCATCAAGGACTCCAAATTGTCAGTAAAATGCTTTGCTTAGTAGATGGTGTGAGGATGTCGTGCAGAGCCGCGATGACCGTCTCAACAACACAAAAACTACGGCATTTGTCCGCTTGTCCCTGACGGGATTTGTCTTATGTCAGCTTCAAGAAATCCCGAGTTAAATGTTTAATCGTTTCAAAGTTGCTTTGTCAGAGTTAAGTGGATCGACACTCGCAACAATGGTATAGTCAAGAACTTAACCTTTAAAACGGAATGACACAAATTCATCGGCTCTGGAGAGTGGTGGAAAAAATGAACATACATTCTCGCAACACAAGTTTAATAGTCTTCTACCTTGAAGAATCCGCCAACCCGACGTTAAAGGTCGTCGAACATGTTAATTATAAAAAGTTTTTCAACAGGGGTGTCATCGTGGTAGAGAACGAACCTGATATTATACATTTAGACAACTCATCTGATCTCCCACCTTCTACTAGTGGGAATGACTTGGATAATGTCACCTTCTATATAGATTTGCCATATATATTGTGAATCAAACGAGGTTGACGCACCGCCAGATATCAATTGATGTTTCCCCAGGCGAAGACGATGTATTAGCGATATGAAGACCACCTCCTCATGATTTACAGATTCTGATGTTTGGAAGACCTCATCAATGATTATGATGTGTTGAGACAGTTTATTCTTAGTAAAGAAGAATAATAAACCTTGGTTGTAACTTGCAAAATTCACTTATATATATGAAATGAATGATGAATGAATGAAATTGTTGTGGATTGTTAAATGTTTAAATTTATTTGGATATTTGGATATGATGCATGCTTGTATTAATTAGACATGAATTTCTACATGTTATGCTAATTGTACTTGTACGAGATGGATGATGTTTGCACTCACATGGGGGGCGGGGGGAAAACCGTGTGTGGTGAGGATCTTCACGTCCAACTCCTAACCTACATCATTCGGATTTGCCGCGGTGCTTCATCAACCGAGGTAAGAATTTTCCTGGATATTGTAATACAATGTCTAAATTTGATACATTATATTGAACTGCTTGCCTAACTTTTATGACTTTATCACTCACATTGATATTGCAGGAAAAGGAAAGCGAAAGCCCAATTTTATGGCGGCGTGAAAAGCCGGCAGGCAGACCCGGGAAAGGGACCCGGAAACCAGTATTAAAGATGCCCGCTAATAAAGGTCGGCCCATCGAGATCGGGTTCGAAGACCGTGTTGATAACACGGTTGTCCCTACCGGCCTCTACTAGACTCAATAGGGAAACTACTTCGAGGAGATGATTAGGGGTATACCTTTGTATTACCCTTCCTGGCAGAAGGTCCCCGCGGGGGACAAGGCGAGGCTGATGGCCACTCTTGGGGTCAGTTATCCTTTTATGTTTATTTAATTATCGTGTTCATTTATTTAATTGTGTATATTTATCTAAATTCGTTTATTTATTTATATCATATAAATAAATAAACAAATTTAAATAAATATATAAATTATATTTCTAACTCTGTTTTCAATGTGTTGTATATGATTGCAGACTACGTATAACCTCGAGCCGCATATGAGATCCGAGCGATGGCCTAGAATCGATGGATACATTCAGGCTCAGTTTGGAAAAACATATAACACCAACAAGGCAACCTTGAAGAGGGAGCATTGGATCAAAGACCCCGAGACTGGAGCTTATGATTTGGATCGGATCAGGCGGGGCAAACCCGATGAGTACACGGATGATGAGTGGGAGAAATACATCAACTTCTGGAATGACCCTGCCAACGCCCAGCGAGCCGAAACAAATAGGCTGAATCGGTCCAAGAGCACAGTGGTATCACGCCATGGATCTCGGTCGATCCCTCTCACTCGACATCTGATGGTAATTATTATTATTATTATTGATTTTACATACATATATATATCTGATTATACATTTTGGTGTGTTAAGATTTGTCGTTTTTAATTAGATTGATCTTATATGCGTGTGTATGTACAGAAAATGACGTCGGCAACCCAAGAGGAACCCCCAAGAGGAACCTCAAAGATCGACACGTTCTATCGTCTTCACACTGTAAACGGGTGTATACCAAGATCCTGCGGCTCACCGTCTGTATGAAGTAGTCCTTCCAAAACCATACTTTTAATGAAATCATCGATTAAACATGGTGCAACCTGACTACTATAATTACTATCCTTGTGTATTGACACTACATAGATAAGGATGGAAGGGAAGCTCCGAGGCGACGGCATGAGCAACAACACAGCAGAATCAACGGCGATGTCCGAGGCGAAAAGCTTCGCGGCCACTTCCTCTGCTTGGGGTCCGTATTGCCAGGATACGTCCGCTTGCGAGCTGAGCTATTTCCGCACAACCTTAGACAGAAGCAATATGTCGATCTCCAAGATGATCTTGATGATAAGCCGACATAGGATTTCGCGATGCTTTTGCTCGTATGATCCGAGGTGGTGGCCAGCGGAGTGACCGGAGTCGCGCGCAGTGATAGGATGAGGGCCGGGGGAGGATGGTTATGAAACGGGGCCGTGAGGATGGTGGCGAAGACCACATTTAGTCGTGTATATATGTTTCATTAGTATGGTACATGATTTCTACTATGTTTATCATGTGGACTAATTGACATTGTTTTCCCTAGTAATGCTACATTTAAACGCTTGTTACCCTAACTATCATGTGTCAACATATTTCGCTTTTGGACATTTTCGCAATATTAGGAGTTGGTTTTTGTATATGTGTATGTGGGGTGGGGGGGGGGGGGGGGGGGGGGGGGGGGAGGGTGGGATAGGTGGGTTTTTGTTGTGCCTAGATGTGCGTTTTACTTGGTTATTTGTGTTTGTGGTCTAAGTTGTGGTAGTGTATACAGGTTTTGGTAGATTTTTTCCGAAAAAAATCTGAAAATGCCTGCTGTGCAGGCAGCATATAAAAAAAATCTGCAGACTTTTCCCCAGCGACATGTCGCTGGGGAAAGGGGACAGTAAACGACAAAATAGTCGTGGTGCAGCTTGACAAGTCAACGAATATCAATAGTTACCCCAGCGAGTGTCGCTTGGGGAAACTCCCGCTAAAAGACAAAACAGTCGAGGTGAAAAGCGTTGAAAAGTCAAACACAAAGGACTTTTCCCCAGCGACATGTCGCTAGGGAAAATGTGCAATTAACTTAAGATTTCATTAACTTAAATATTTTGTTTTAGTCCAAGTTTCCCCCAGCACATTGGCTGTGAATCTAGTGCCACCGTGGCAACCAATTCCTTGACCACAAAATAGGTGGGGGCCCACTTTTTTCGCTAGGATTGTCGCTGGGGAACGTTTTGTCATCGAGCTTACCCCATCAATGTTTCCCCAGCGACATGTCCGCTGGGAAGTTTCACCCAGCGACATTCTTCGGCGAATGTGTGCAGAATGTTTGCTGGGGGGGAAAGGGTGATCACTGTAGGGATTTTATTTTATCGTTACGAGCGAGCGTGTGTCTACGGTTCGCGTTAAATGAAGTTAGGCATTCTTCGGAACCACAAAAATATTTACCGCTTTAACAAATACACACTTTTATACCTAACACCCAAAGTTGAGAGCGCGAGAGAGAAACTTTACCCTAGTTAGGGAGGGGAAATGGATGGGTGGTACACGTGGGTGTTCATAAGATTAATAAAACAATACATAATCATGTACAAATAAACGCGTTTATTAAGAGCTACAAAAGGAACTTACAGATATGAACGAAATATATGGTAATTATAAAAAACATCGATGGAGCCGCCTCCCCTCCCCATCCATGGCAACAACTACAGATGAGATATAAGCACCACAATTCTTACACTTGGCTTGTACAACATCCTTTACATTTAAACCTAAAACTATCTTTCTCAAGTTGAAATTGGTACTTCCTTAAACCCCGCATGATGTCGATCTGACTAATATTTGCAGGGTTCATTGTGGACCAGCGAACTCTTTTATAGGGGGGGGGAGGGGGGGGGGGTGAATTGTTTACTTGTTAGAGTTCTATGACAACTAATTAATACTAGTGGTAAATATTTAATAACTAAAGTTTTGAGAAGGAATTCAAAACGCTATAATCAAAAAACATCCTTGTAAAATAAACCATACAAATTTTCATACAACATATACACAATCACAAACATCATTCTAAGTTAGTTAGCTAAGTATTTTCAAGCTGTGGTTAGCCCATTTACAATATGTAGCATCAAATAGAAAGCTAGGGTTTTATTTAGAAAAGTTAGGGTTTTCTTGGTTGAAAAAGCTAGGGTTATAAGCTAACCAAGAGTTTGGATCTTTGTTGATCATCACATTAAGGTTATCTAACACCCTTACCTTTTCATTTCATGAATTCATATGTATATTATGTTTTATATAGTAAAATCACCACTTATGATATGTTTAACTTGTAAAAATAGATTTTTCTTGTAAACATGATTTTATGAACTTGTACACATGTTATATGGATGATATTATGAGGTTATAAATGGATACATAAGTGTTTTACAATCTTGGTTAAGCTTAAAAAGTGTTAATGCAAGATTAGGGTTTTTAAGGATTTACATAAAAAGCTACAAGTAAAAGTGTGTAAACAACTTTGTAATCTTGTAAATCTTGTTGTCAAGGACTTATGTGGACAAAGGAAGGACTATGGACATTATTATATGTATCACATATGATAAATATAGTTATAAAAGACTTATGGTAAACTACAAAAGTGAAAAATACATAAAACAAGTGTTATATATAAGTATACATATTCATTATAAAGGGGCTGTTTGGTTTCGAATTTCAAACAGTGAGTTTGATGATTTATAAGAATAATACGTCTCATGACGATTCCAAATATGTAAAGAACTTGAAAAACCGGCTTATAACGAAAAAGATACGGTAAAAACAAGTTATACGATAAATAAACGGTTTTATAAACCAATTTATAAAAATTATACAAAACAGAAAGTTTGGTATTTTTAACAGATTATACATATTTTTAGGATTCCAAAATGAAAAGAATCATAATTTTCCAATTTATAACAAAAGAGTTATGAATTTTGCAAGTTTATATACTTAAATGTATAAAAATAACTTTCATAAAAATAATTTTATAAAAAGTTACTGTTCATCAGAAACATGTATTTTTTGAAATCATCAAAAATAAATAGAACTTTCAATTACGAGAACGTGCTCGAAAGAATTACTAAAAACGGAGCTAAAACGAATAAAATACGACGTTTATGATAATTAAATTTTATAAAAGTAATTTTATAAACTATGAAGAGTAAAAATTACTGTTCATCAGCAGACCCCACTTTATAAAAATGGACGCCCCACCAGTTAATGATGACAATGCTAATGCTAATGAAGACAATGCTGATTTTATTAATAATGAAGATGATGTCGTTGCACATGTCCTTGATGATGATGATGTTGTAGTGTCTGATGATGATGAAGTGAACCCTAGTACTAATGTTGAAGAAGTTTTATCTAGCGATGATTCTGACGATGACAATTGATCTTAAGATGTAGTTTGAATGAAACACTTATTATATGCTTAAATGTGTAATTTTTCTTTCAATGGAATTGTTTTTATATGTTTAAATGTGTAATTTTTATTTGAGTGGAATTGTTTTTATATGTTAAAATGTGTATATTTATATGAATTTGTGTATTAGCATTAATTGGTCCACGAAATTGTGTGTTCTTGTACTTGTTATTTTACAGATGGCGTGTTTAGCTCCTAGATCACACGGTGGGGATGCTGGTGGTAGTCCACCCAGACAGCCCAACCGGCCCGTACCGGCCCAGTGCCAAAGTAAGAAATTGTGATTTTTTTTTATTTTATAACACTGATTCTTTTTAATTTCTTTTACTTGAATTTTCATGACTCAATAACTTATCTTTGTAGGTTCGTCGCTGCGTATTGAGACCGGAAATGCGTCCTTAAGGAAGGCGTTTAGACACAATAACCAACAACCTTTGACGCTTGGCTTTGATGTCGACGATCTTGGTACCTTCCATCCTATAGGAGATTATGCAAGCATGTTGAATAGTCTTATGGGGGAAACAATCCGGCCACTTCCCCTTGCTTGCGAGTGGGAAGAAATTCCAAAGGCGTTTAAAGCGCATATTTTCCCTACACTAGAGGTATTAATTGTTTATTTTACTTCTATTCTTATTGTTATCGACGTTTAGATATGCGTGTTATGTTTAAATTGTTTGTTTATTTAAATGCATATGTTTATATGTAGAGCTATTTTAACCTTGCCGAATGGTACAATAACCAAGAAAAAGTGGTGGTTGGCAAAAATGTATACACAGTGGGGGAAAGGGTAAGGCTTGGGCTGCAACTTAAACTGAGGCTGCTTTGGCGCAAAAACAAGAACAGGATCAAGGCTCAGCAGTACACAATATATGATTCGCCCGATGAGGCAAAGAATCATCTGCCGCCGTCGACTGTGTGGGGAGAAAGAACCCATGATGAGTGGAACGAGTTGGTTGACTGGTTTTCCCATCCGAATCAGGTGTCGAGAAGCATGAAGAATGCTGCTAACCGCGCGAAGAACACGATACCAACCCATCAAGGGAAAAAATCATTCGCGCAAGGGAGGAACGAATATGTAAGACTCTTTATAATTTTTGTGATATTTTAAAGGTGTTTATATTGTTTATTTATAGCTCGTTATTAATTTATTTGATATTGTATAGAAAGTCGAGAAAGGGCATCACGAGGACCTCATTCAGACGTGGAAGAAGACGCACTCAAACTCAAAGACTGGCCAATTTAAATACGAAGAAAACAAGCAGAGATACGTAAGTAATTTAACTCGTTACATTCTTAGCTAACTTATTTTATTTGTTTTTAACCTTTTTTTTTCTTTCTTTTTCTTTTTCTTTCACAGTTGAAAATGAAGGCCATGCAAGATCAGATTAGAGCCGGCGTCATCCCGTACAAGACCGATCAAGAAATCTTGGATGAAGTCGTTCCGAGTGACAACCGTCAGAACATGTCGGGCATGGGCAGGAAGTTACCGGGTGGTGGCTCAACTTCTCGCAGGCGCGCAAATCAGGCATTTGCAGATGTTATGACTCGGGAGCAGATGACTCAGATATTGAGGCAAAAAGAGCAAGAGAATGAGTTGCTAAGGAAGCAAGCTGAGGAGGCGCAGCAACGGGCTTATTTGGCTGCGTTAAAAGCTGACTCGGCGGACCAACGGGCTAGTGCGGCGTACCAAAATACTGAGACGATGTATGGAGCCGTAGGTCAGTTTTTTTCTCACTACAACTCATCAAACAGTGCCCGTCCATTTATGCCTCCTGCTTTTAATCTTGTACCCCCACCCCCACCCGCTACTATGCCCCAACTCGCCCCTGAATGGGCTCACTTACTCAACCCTCCCATGCCTTATAATCAACAACTCCCACCTTACTATACCGGCCCACCTCACTATACCGACCCACCTCACTATACCCGCCCACTCCAACCACTTCAACGTCCCTATACCGGCCCATTTCCTTTCACTCCCGTCACCAATAATACATTTAACAACTGTTATCGTCCCACTATCAACTCCAACCTCGCCTCTAGTTCTAACCCTCAAAACGAACTTTCCCGCTACATAACGAATCCCCATATGAACGATGCGCGGAGCATTGAACAATTGGCTCAAGATAATGCTCGTGGTGAAGACAATAACGAGTCCGCATCAGGGGAGGACGAGGAGGGCGAGGAGGGCGAGCAACATTCGAGTGATGGTGACTATTCTTCGGAGTCCGAGTAGGCGTTGAAATGTAATAACTTTGAGACTTGATTTGTAATAACTTTTAGACTTGATTTGTAATAACTTTTAGACTTGTTAAATCGTATTGTGGATTGTTGAATTTAATTTATGGTATTGTGGATTTGTGGTATTGTAACTGTGATTTGTTATTGCCGAATTCTGGATTTGTTGAAATGTAGATTTTTTTCGGAAAAAATTCCGGAAAAAATCTGGAAATTAACCAAATGCGTGCAGTTTTTTTTATTCCCAGGCATAAATTAGGGTCGACATTGTCGACCCTACCCTTATACTCAGTTTAGGGTCGACAATGTCGACCCTAACCTTAGTGGAAGAATGATGTGGAATCCCACTACTACACTTTTAATTAAATATCACACTTTGGGTCGACAATGTCGACCCAAAGTTGCAAAAGGAATGTCGACCCAAGCAATTTAAATATTAGTTTGTTTTATATATTTAAAAGATTTTAATAAATACAAAAGTGTAGGGTCGACAATGTCGACCCAAAGTTTCAAAGGGGATGTCGTCCATTTTGTTGTAATAGTTGATATACCCATTGTTGTACTACACAATTTATAATAAGAACTGATGAGATTTTTTTAGGATGACATAGAGAAGTTGGTATCAAGATTAGAGGAGAAAATTCAAAGCCTTGAGGTTGGCTCGTGTTTGGATGCAATTGTCCTCCCACTTCATGGTTCTTTGCCACCTGAAATGCAGGCAAGTTGTCATCTTCATTGTATTACTTATTCGCCATTTGGGTTGCCACTCAAATTTTACAGCTTGCTATTATCTTTTCTACCTTTCTCATTATAACTAATGTATGCCTCATTGTTAATATGATTGTGCAGATTCGAGTGTTTAGTCCTCCACCTAAAGATTGTAGGCGCATCATTGTGGCTGCAAACATCGCAGAAACATCTCTGACAGTTGATGGTGTTGTGTAAGCGACTTGACTTTTTAGGCTATTCTTTATGCATGCTGCAAATTAATAAGGTTTTGATTATTAAAACGCCTCTCTATAGTTGGCATTGTCCTTACGTAACAAGTATCTGGTATATTATGATACTTTTTAGAAAAAGAAGTAATACTCTGCTTCTGGCTTCTTCTTACTGGCTGATTTTTCCTTGTAAATCACTGGTTGCGTATATTATTCGGGTTAAATATACGGCCCTATAAGACTACCCTACCGTCAACTTATCCGAACAAAAAAAGGAGGGCTTTACCTGGTTTGAGTCTGTGGCGGTGGGCTCAAACCCCGTGGATTAGTCGGCCAATAGGTCGGAAATCATGGTTACCCAAAAAAACTTATCCGAACAAATGTATCAACATTTGGGTTTTACATGTATTAAGATTTTCCGCTGTCTACGCGTTTCAAACTGGCAACTTGTTGATTGTTGCTTTTTTTTTCTCCTCTTGTTAATCTAATTAATGTTCTCTAATTCAAATGACAATCATAGGTATGTTATCGACTCCGGTTATGTGAAGCAGCGGCAGTATAATCCATCAACCGGAATGTATTCCCTCGATGTTGTTGAGATTAGCAGGTATACATTGTTTCTTATGTGACAACCCTATTATTGGTTTAAAATAAGATCGATATTGTAAGGTTTTATTTGAATTTAGGGTGCAAGCCAACCAACGAGCAGGACGAGCCGGGAGAACACGGCCTGGGAAGTGCTACCGTCTATACCCATTGGCTGTTTACCATGACAATTTACTGGAAGCTACTGTTCCTGAAATACAACGATCTTCTCTAGCTGGCAGTGTTCTGTATTTAAAATCAAAGGCTAAATCCCTTTTTTAGTAGCAATATAACTTTAATACGGTGATGTTGTGACGAGTTTGCTCTTTCTTCTCATGGGACCATGGTTCTGACTAAGTCACCTTTAACCCCCAAACTATTTGTGCAGATAAAAGATTTGACCATCATGTTCCCTAGCTGTAGTGATCTCTTACGATGATCAACTGATAATTTTGCTGAAGTTGTGGTATAGTAAAGAAGAAACATGCAACTGTTACAGAGAACTAATGACACATACAACTGACTAACAGCTAGTAATAGTGTGTGTTCTTTGACAGTGGTTATAGGTTCAAGACTAGATTTCCGTTTAACATTCTAGGAACAGTGGTCGACATCTTGCCTCGTAATCAGTGACTTCTACCTCTGAACCGTATGTTTTATCGTTCAAAAACTTGTAGTTACAAAGTATGGGTTACTCAAATACTTCAGTTGACACTGTAAAAATTAGATGATTGAGCTTTTATAATGCGACATTTTGAAGCTGTAAAGGCTTTTTTTTAATATAATTTGAAAGTTAACTTGTATGTTTGGTAGAGACAAATTCAAAGAAATGAAATAAACCAGAAAACAAATCTAGAAAAATAAAATTAGTGGAGAAATTTAGTAAATTCCAGTGTTTGGTAACAGATACAATTGATAAGAGAAATGAAAAAAAAAACAAAAAAAAAATCAAAATTTTACCAAAATAATATGTGATCTTACAAATCATATAAATTTTTTATTTTATTTTAATGCTACTATCAGATAAGAACTTGTGCCAAAAAAATTATTTTATATACTATTTTTTTACATATCATTAAACAAATTTTAGCCACTCGTTTTTCTGTTTGAGAAAATAAAAAGATATTAATTAATTTTTAATAAAAAATTTAATTACACTTATTTTTTATAATTTAAATATCTAATGAAGTTACACAAAACAAATTATACTGTCACGACGAAAATTTAATTATCTTTTTATAGGCGAGCACTTTGATATACTTTTTTCAATTTTATTTTTTTTCGTTTTCTTTGCTGTATCGAAATTCGAATGACATATAACATATGATTTAACACTAATATCGAAATTCAAACACTAAACATTTGTACTAAATTTAATCCCCTTTTTTTCAAATTAAAACACACATTAATGGCTTTCCAACTATATATTCGAATTATACATATCAAAATCACTTTGTCACTATCTTACACGAAGTACATGAAAAACAAGATTGAGATATTTGGTAGAAAATTTAGAGCAATAAGTTGTAATAATCACAATAAGGGATCAATGGTGATGATTGGGTTGACTATTGAGTAACAAGAAGAACAAGAAAAACAAGATTGAGATATCTGCTTGAAAAATGGATGGTACCCTTTTAGTTTTGAGGAATGCTAGAACCACAAAAGTTTTACAAAAAATTATCCACAAAATGATGTGTCATGTATACTTGTGGATGCATGTAAAAAAATTTCTCTATAGTTTTTACGTAAAAAAATTTAAAATTTTAGTTTTTACGTTAAAAATTTCGTGAAGTATCAATATCGATTTATATTTTATAAAAGATTTTTGTTCGATCAAAAATTTAACTTTGTTTAAGTGTCATGTATGTTGACGTTTATGTTGTTTAAATTAACTAGTGATATCATGTTGTACGTAATATGTAAGTTTAATAACACATGATGAACGTTGATAAAGTTAAAATATACATTTAAAAAAATGTTTTTTCAGATATCTTTATATAAACTTTAAACAAGAATTACATTAGCCGTGGTTATAAGTACAGTCGCGTATATTTGTTTTCATATCACAGTAATATGTGCTTACATTTGATATTTATATTCCTGTTAATAATCATTTAGTCGTATTTAATATTCAAACCCATGTATGATAGCATGTTGTACACAATATGTGAGTTTAATAACACATGATGAAGTTAAAATGTAAAGTTTTTTGAAAATGTTTTTCCACATATCCTTATATAAACTTTAAATAATAATTACATTAGTCGTTGTTATAAGTACAATCACGTATATTTGTTTTCATATCACAGTAATTCATGTTTACATTTGATATTTATATTCATGTTAATAATAATTTAGCCGTATTCAATATTCAAACACGTGTACGCATGTGATAAACTTATAAAATGGAATAACGATGAGTTTTTCGCATACAATAAAAATATTTTTTTCCTGGATATTCTTACTTAAACTATAAAGAGAAAAACATGAGTTGTTCATATACGTACAACATCGTGTATTTATTTGCATACACAATTCGTGCTGTAATTTTGATATTAATAAATTTATGCATATATATGTTGTATTTTTAAAATAACATATATGTTGTATTTTTAAAATATAAAGTTTAGAGGTATAAAGTTTAAGTGGTTATTTGTTTATTTATTAGAGTTATTAAAAAATAAAAACTTATAAATTTACACTTAACTCCATATAATTTATTTATAATTTAACCACGAAAGTTTTATTAATTACATCATCTTTTTTTAAGTTTTTGTTATCACAAATTTGACAAATATATTTTTATGTGTTTTTTTCTCCACCAAATTTTTCAAACAAAATCTTCAATTTTAACTAAATTGGATTCAATTTTAACTTTTTTTAACCAATCAGATCGCACGATTTTGCCTACATGTCAAAATCAAGCAACCTGATTGATCCATTTTTTATAAGATCAATTTGGTTATAAAACTCCAAAATGATGTAATTCTTTTATTATATAAAAGATGTAAACGACCACCATATGAACAAAATCCGCATATATCTGGCGAAGACCCGATTTTCTGCGGCATGGCCTGGCTATATCCGGCTAGACCAGGATATATCCGGTTAGATCCGGCCAAGACCCGGATATTCCAGCTAAGACCCAGATATTCTGGCTAAGACCCGGTTATTTCGGCTAAGACCCGGTTATTTCGGCTAAGACCTAAATATATCTAGTTTGATTCGACCAAGACCTAGCTATATCCGGTTAGATTCGGCAAAAACCTGGATATTACGGCCAAGACCCGGATATTCTAGCCAATAGCCGGCTATATCGGGTTAAGTTCACAAAATCAACCATCCCAGTTTGCGTCAAAAGAGATGACCCTTTCAAATCCACACACAAATCAAGCCTTCTGTCCCACGAGTAGAGTAACATATCCATTGGACGTAGGGGTTTGTCATGCCCTCCACCAAGCCCGATATCAACTTCTTTACCAACAGAAATTCGTGACCTAAAACAGATGTCGACAAGGGTATCACGTACAACATTATGCTGATGTTTAATGCCAATAAAACCGGCACACTAGACATCATGGCTCCATAAATATCCCCCGTAAATACCCTAGAGCAAGCTGAGCACAACTTCGGAACATAAAATAGGGGAACACCTAACCGATAGCATAACACACAACGGTAAGTCTTACCGTTCATAGTCTTTCCCAAACCGGAAATCAAAACCACCCTAAGCCTGTCAAAGTGTGATCCTCCATTTAAGATTGCTACAAAGCCATCTGTCGAGAAGATAAAGAATAAGTGGATTCTGCATTTTGAGTAACACGTGTGAAATATATATCTGCCAGTTTCTTCATGATTTTAGGGACAACAATCTCACTTGGATTACTCAAAAGGTCAGTCTCCATTTTCGTATTAAACACATACAAGGCATCATCAAAGGTAGGCCTAGAAGTAACAATACTAGAATGTCGAAGCAGCTTAGTCTGTAAGCTAGCAGACTGTAATCTAGACGCAGGAAAGGCTTTATTTAAAACATCACCTGCAGAATAGACTCCAAGCCTCCCAAATCCAAAAGGTAGGGTGGAAAGTCTCCATTGCCAATCACCAAACCCAGGCCCAGAAGCAGTGACAATACGCTCTAGAGCAAAACGAAGAGCCGCATCAAAGGAATGTTGGGCCATCTCAAACACCTGTAGAGAACATGTACGCATAGCAAAATATAGTTTTGATATACCAGCATGAAGAAGCAACAACTCACACTAAGGGCCATTAACCCTAGCAACTGTATCTATAAGTACAATGGTTCTGTTCACTCTCTTCATTACAAGGTCACTACTAAAATCAAAATCCACACTAGCTGGTTCACCAAGTAATTTGACTCCATGCAAGGGTCCAGCAGTATTAGGCGGGAAAACACCCGCAAGCTGCTTCTCGGGTCTTCCTCTGGCCAAAAAAACCTTAGTTTTATCAACATTAAAATGCAAGCCACAACTAGGTCCATCCTCCATAATCAACTCTAAAAATCTTCCCCACAACCAAAGTATCTCCAATAATAGTACCATCATCCAAATACCAAGCATGTAGAGAAAGGATAAATGAGTCTCTAATCTTACGTATCAAAAGATGTAACACTAAGGCAAGCAGTAAAGGGCCAAGGAGGTCACCCTGTTGCACCCCTTGACATGACCGTAAGTTGTGTTCCTCGCAGTACAATCTAGCTGGGTTAGAGTAACAGAATTTCACCTAACGCGAAATAGCAGGACAACAAAGACGAACTTCATGTAACATAACCTCTCAATCCACCAAATTGAAGGCATTTTTAAAATCTACCAACAATATCGAAAGGCCAACATCATCTCCACGGTCCTCAATCAAACTGTTAGCCTCAAAATATTGAGTCGAACATGAAGTTCATCCATTATGTATTTTAGTCTCAGTCATTTAATTAGTTAACGTTGTAATAGGAAAGTATCGGGAATCGGGCTTGATAATTAAACTAATATTGTATATGTTTCGAGTTTAATCCCAAGCAAGACCCGAGCCCGGATCCTAGTTAAATATCTCACACGTCACTTAATGTGTCGGGGTATATATATACCTTTTCCCCTTTAGAAAAGGTGGTTGATTTCATTTATATTATTTCATTTTCTTTCTATTCTCTCTCAACTCTCTCACTAGTTTCTCTCTTTAGAAATCATCCCATCTCTATTTTTTTGATCTAGATTCGTGTATGATATGAAGTGTATGTGTTAATCGGGATCCTACAATTGGTACCAGAGCTTCAAGGGTGGATTCGTGTTTGATTTGTGGTTAAAATAAGCTCAAATTCATGGCTCTTTTTTGGTATAAAAAACCCCACGGCTCAAATTGTTTTTGGGCTTATTTGTTGGTTAATCTTGCTCTCTTCTTGTTCTACATGTTAAAAAGGTTAGTGTCTTACCAATCTATGGCTTATACAAGCGTCCAAGTTCGATTTATAAGCTTATAAAGCTTGGTGTTCTTCGTGGAGGGTTGCTTTGTTTTTAATGATCCACAAGGAAAAGCTTGTTATTGTGTAGTTAATCTTCTATTTACCACTTTGTACTACATGTTTCTAGCTCATTTCGTGGATAAAGAACTCATTTGGATTGCTATTGCTTAATTCGTATGTATGTTCTTCGTGGTGGTTTGAGTTTTATATTATTGTTCTTGCCGGCGGTTTGACAAGAAAGGGGACAAGATCCATATTTTAAGGAAAAAAGTCAAAGGCGAGTTGCAAAAATCAAAGGCTTGTTGCTTATTTTAATCAAAATTTGGTGGCGGTTTGGACTTTCTTGTGGCGAGTTGGTGTTTATCACGGCGGTTTGAACAGGTTTGGTGGCGAGTTGCTTAAAATATTGATAAAAAAGAAACGTTACCATGCCCATTAAAAAAACACAGCGGTTTGATTGATTATACTTGACGGCGAGTTGAGATTTTTAACGGCGAGTTGCTAATATTAAACGGCGAGTTAATTGAACAGGAGGCGAGTTGCCAAGTAAAAATCTAGCTGGCGAGTTAATCTCCACGGTGAGTTGAAAAAAAACTCTCACGGTGTGTTGTCAAATTACACGGCGGTTTGCCTAGGTTAAAGACGCGGCGATTTGAGAAAAAAATCCTGACGACGATTTGACAAGAACAGCGGCGGTTTAACTTATTATAATAGGCAGCGGTTTGCAAAGAATGCCAGCGGTTTGAGAGTTAATAATAGAAGGCGGTTTGCTCAACATTAGGCGGTAGGTTGCTTGTTTCAGGTGGCGGTTTAGTGAATATTCTTGGTGGCGGTTTGCTTGATTTTTTAAATAAAATTCACTTGGTCAAATTCGGACTTTGGACATTTAATCGACACTTAATGAAACACAACAAACATAAAACTAAACCATAAACAAGGACTTAACGGACTAATCTAACATCAATCAAACCTTAACTCAAATGATCATTCATTCACGGTTATCTAGTGATTTTGTAAAATCCCGTTAATCATTTATCGGTTTTAATCATAGACAAGTACAATCCCGTGAATATGAATTGCTTACATAACCACAACCTCAATCACATCATATCCACTTAAGATCTAACATCTTTCACACTTCATAATGCATAATCATTCATTCATCATGTGTACTCCAGTCAATACATCCTCAATAGATAGTCAAATGCACAACAATATCATGGCAGATGGTTCAAAAGATCGTCCACCAATGCTTGGACCAGGAAGATATTCACAGTGGAGATCACGTTTTCTACGGTACATTGACACGAAACCAAATGGTGAGGGACTTAGGAAAAACATACTATCAGGTCCCTACGTGCCATCTACTGTACTAGTTCAAGCTGTTGCTGCAACGGAAGGTAATCCTGCAGTACAACAACATATAACAATTGAAACAATATTGAACATGACTCCAGAGAACAAAGAACACTTTCTGTCTGAAAAAGAAGCAATTTTCTTGCTTTTAACTGGTATTGGAGATGAAATCTATTCCACTGTTGATGCTTGCAATACGGCCAATGAAATGTGGATAGCCATTGAAAGGCTACAACAGGGTGAATCATTGAACGTACAAGATATAAAGACCAATCTGTTCTGGGAATTTGGAAAGTTCACTTCTCGAGATGGAGAATCCATGGAGTCATATTACTCACGATTTTACAAACTGATGAATGAGTTGACAAGGAACAACTTGCAAGTTACAGCAATGCAAGTGAATGTTCAATTTCTTCATCAACTTCAACCAGAATGGTCAAGATTTGTAACGGTGGTCAAGCAATTAGAAAAGATAGAAACCATCTCATATCACACACTGTTTGACATTCTGAAGCAGTTTCAACAGGAGGTTAATGATATCCGTGCTGAGAGAATAGCCAAAAGCACAAATCCATTAGCACTTCTTGCGGTTGCTCAACCATATTCAGATAATTACTATCAAGCACCAAAACCTCAAAGATCAAATGCAACATCATTTTCTACATGACCAAGTGCATCTACCAGACACAAAGGCAAAGAGATCGTCAAACCAGTAACACCTCAATCTGATTCAGTTTTAGTTTCTGATGAAGACATTGTTCCTAAACAAGCTCAGAGGGATAAGGATATGCAAAAGAATTTGGCACTCCTTGCAAAGTATTTCAAGAAGCTCTACAAACCTACTAACAACAGCCTTCGAACTTCTTCAAACTTCAGGAACAAGACTGAAGATACCCCACCAAGGTATAACAATGACAAACAGTCAGGGCAGTTTGGGAATCAAAGGACAATGACAGTTGCTGGGGCTAGGGAAACTATAGGCGGTCATGTAATGCAACAGAATAGGATACAGTGCTTTAACTACAAGGGATTTGGGCACTATGCAAAGGAATGCAGGAAACCAAAGCGGGTTAAAGACTATTCGTATCATAAGGAAAAGATGATGATGTGCAAACAAGCTGAACAAGGTGTTCCACTGCAAGCAGAGCAAGCTAATTGGCTAGAGGACACGGATGAAGAGATTAATGAACATGAATTGGAAGCACATTACAGTTTCATGGCAAAGATTTAGGAGGTCTTACCTGAATAATCCAGTTCTACTGAACAGCCATTGGAACAGGTACAAAACCATGATGAAAATAATGTGTTTGCAAATGAAAGACAACATTCTGAGAAACCTAAATCCATTAATGACACATATGTTTTGGAGAAGGATGATAGCAATGTCACTCCTGATTCATTAAATATATGTAATAATGAATGTGTTGATGAGCGTGCTGCGCTTGCTAATTTAATTGCAAATTTAACTCTTGATACTGAGGAAAATAAAATGATTTTAAAGCAATTAAAGAAAGCAAACGCATCATTGACTCAAGAATTGGAAAAGTGCAAAACTAACCTTGATGAGACTAGTAGGGCTCTGGGGGAGTTGTCGGGATAGTTATCTTATTGCACTTCAGAACAAACAGAATGAGCTTGAGAAGTACATAGCCTTTAATGACCGGACGATTGATTATGAGATATTTCAAACAAAGTTAAATGAAACTCTAGGACTATTAGCTCTAAAAGACATTGAAATTAAAGAAGGTTTAAAAACAAAAGCCTATGAAATTTTAGTTTTCAATCAGAAACACGATGAATTAGTCAAAAAGAGTCTGTTAACTAGGTCACAATTTGAAGGTCAACTCAAAGAGAAAAGTAAGGTCATTTCGGATTTAAAGGTTAAGGAAGAAAAAGATATTGACAAGATGATTGAAATGGACAAACAATTAAAGTTTTTGAATGAAATTGTTTACACTCGTAATCAGTCAATTCAGACCATTCATATGTTAGCACCTAAATGCTCGACATATAATGGTAGACCAACCTTTGCTAATCCAAGGTACCTCAAGAAAGCTCAATCTGATAAACCCTGTTTGTATGAGATCCCATATGATACTTCTGATCCTGCAAACAGATTTTGCCCCAATGGGGAAGAGACAGTGACTCTTGAAAAGGAGAGTAGATCAAAATTGGATAAAGACAAAGTGAAACCATATGATTACACATATCAAAACAGTCTTTATGAAACACTGAGTAATCTTTATTAAGTTGGAACACGCAAAAAGAGTTAGGAAGACAATGTGGAGAAAACCCGTTTGTATAGAACAAAATCAAAATTTGCAAAAAATATTGCCTTTCTACCTGTTTCGGAAATCCATTAAGTAAAAGTAGACAAGATTATTACGACATACATTTAACCATCAAAAATTTTAGAACTGATTTGTGAACAAGCTTGGATCTAATCGTACTAGTAGTTATTTTCGGGTGGCACTGCTCATGGATATGGAAGTTTTGGATAAAAACCTTATAATGCCCTCTTAGCAATAAATCACAAAAATGAAAGTTTTTTGTTTGAACAAGAAAATGAACTTAAAACGATATAATGCATGAAGATCTTTTTTGAGTACGGTTAAATCCCTTGACAAAGATATTGCGAACTTGATTTGAAAAGCTGATATTTCAAACATATATATCTACTTCTCTAAGTGGTGTGTGTGTCAAAAGAAGTATATGTTCATATTTGCATTCTCTTCAATTTAAATGCCATAACTGAATTACAATGCTTGTTATCTCATAAAGTCAAAAGAATGTGAATGTTTTGCAATAAAGCTTTCGAAACAAACTGAATCTGTTAACAAAGAAGTTCAAAATAATTTGTTAAAAAGTTTTTCTAAACTTGAAAAACACTCGATTTCTCTTGAACTTGCTTTACAACAATATAATGAACAAATGAAAAACAACTCAGTTTGCAAAGAAAATGGATCAAATGTATCTCGGAAAGAACGTGAACAATATCATGAAATACAATATTTGAAAGCTCAAATGCAAGACAAGAACATAGCCATCAGTGAGTTGAAGAAACTCATTGAGAAATGCAAAAGAAAGTCTGTGGAAACTCAGTTTAAAAAACCATCTGTTGTTCGACAACCAAATGCTCAACGAATTCCAAATCCATCAGTTTTAGGAAAATCGACTCTTTTTTCAAATTCTCCTGATATGAGAAGTTTTCAAACGAAACAGTCGGTTGATAAAACTAATGTGTCGGATGGTTTATTTAAACAAGTCACTCAACAGAATTTGCCTCAGATTAGAACTCATGCGGTTCATAACACCAATGTGATTACACCTGGCCCCTCTAGGAATCGCCCAAAGTAGCTGTCACTTCAGTCACCAAGGGAAAAAGTAGGTTCAAATGACATGGTTCATAACTACTACCTAGAGAAAGCTAAGAAAAGTGCACAACTTCAGAAAGACAAAGAAGTGAATGGAAAACCTAGTATGATTGATCCTGCTAGATTACCCAACACTGCTAATGGTTGCAAACCAAAACCTAGGAATTGGCAAGCATCAATGAGTAGTCGGGTTTCAAACAAAGATGTTCACTTAGGAGAACATAGGAAACAAAAGCCTTTCTTGAAGTTCAATGACTTGCAATGTCCTACATGCAAAAAGTGCCTTTACAGTGCAAATCATGATGAATGCGTCTTAGAATACCTCTCAAGGTTAAATCCTCGTGCCTCTGCACAGAATAAGGATGCAAAATCCCATAAGACAACAAAGAGATATATGCCCGTAGAAAAGTCAAGTGCATCTAAGAAACCAGAAAGACAGATCCCCACAGGACATAGGTTCTCAAACAAAAAGACTACCACTGTCCCTGAGAAAACAATGAATCCTAGATCTTGTCTTAGGTGGAAACCAACGGGTAGAATCTTTAGTAATGTTCGTCTTAGGTGGATTCCCACAGGAAAGTTACTCAACTCTTGCACGGGCAAGGTTGACAGTGAACCCGCGCATGGTTCAATAGTAGATATCCCTCATATTCATGCATGCAAACAAACTCTGGGTTTAAGTGCAGGTACGTCATTCAATGGTCAAAAGCAACAAAGAATTGACCTAAATGCAGATGCACTATACAATGAAAAGCAAGAAAATCTCAGAGTGTGGTTGCTGAAATTGCTGATATCTAAGAAACCAGTGCCAAAATGGTTTCACAAAAGATGATTTCTTCATCAAAAGACGTTTGAACACATCAGTTCAGGCCTCGTTCCTCAACGAAATGGGGTCTGCTGAAAATAACACTTCAGGCCCCGTTCCTTAATGTTAAAATGACGTTTGTTCAAAGCAGTTCAAACCTCGTTCTTCATCAAATGACTTCTGATCATAATCGTTCAGAACTCAGAATTCACGACCACAGCAATGAACCGTCAAGTTCAAAGTTGGTTCCAAAAGTTGTTCCTCTAGCAGACAAGATGGCTACATCATGACAAAAGTTAGAATTACTATTCCACCATCACATAGCAATGCTAAGAACAACATGTAAATATTTGAGAAAATACAAAATAAGAAAAACAGAAAATTTCCAAAAAGAATCTTCTCGACATGTATCTTGGAATCGATAACATTTACGTGCTTAGAAATGTCGATTAACATTGACACGGTGGTTATAAATGGAAAGTTTCGAGGAGAGTTTTACAAATGTTTTTCAAAACATGTCATTTCCAAATTTCTAAATGGCTTTATGTGCAAATATCAGTACATAACCCCCGGACTTCAAATAAAGGAAAGGTGTTATAACTTATCCTCACAACGAGAAAAATAACGTTCCTCGGTCTTGAACTGTTCTTACAGACATTCATGGTTTAAGCTCAAGAAAAAAGGATAGGGTACGTATCATGCGCTATACCCTAACCGTTAGAATGAGAGTCCTCTAACATCTGGTTTTTCAAAAAGTTGTAACATAAAATTTAATAATTTCCTTGAATGACAATCATAATCTTTCAAAATGTGTGTTCAACACTCCAACCGCTCATCAATTTTTTTCAAAAGACAACAATTTTCATATGGTCCTATTTTTTTGAGATGGAGTTTTTCGAAAAACAAACTTTTAACGATTTTTGGATACCAACAACATCGACAATTCTTATGTAATTTCAAACATTTATCAAAATGATCCAACAATTCATGCAATAACAGTTTTCTCAATGAATATTCAAGACAACTTTTTAATCCTTGTATTTCAAAAACTAAGTGGTTTTATTTTAAAATAAGGGGAGAAAATGTAAATAAAATGTGATAAAATCGACTCAACGGTGCTGAATAGTAACAAAAGTTTTTTATGGTATCCTATACTTAATACCCAACAACATCTTAATTTTCCCGACGATTCCGAAGTCATAAGGTGTTAGTTAGGAATCAATCCTATGATCCAGCCAAAACCGGAGGAATCTACCCAAGGATAATCCGAAAAGTTAGAAATAGATCCTTAGGAGATTGGAGATGATGTATATGGTAATAATGCTGACTAAGATTTGATACACTGAACAATCACAACAAGGTGTTAGTAAAGCGTCCTTGGTAACATTGAAGGCGTAGAAGAATGAAAAAAGAAATGTATGGATAAAGGTTCTAACAAAGAGCCACCACACAACTTAAGGCAGAAACCGGTCATACATATGCAGTCAGAAATCACAAGTATGATTTGCTACATTGAACAAACAACATCATGGACCCAGTGATGCAATGCACACCCTTCCCACATTCTGGTTTCTCTCAAGAGAGAAACTTGTCCTCATTTGTCACGAGATACACACGTTTATCTTTTAACATCCACATCCGAGATCGTTGATATTGAATAAGGTGCATTCCTGCTAGCAGCCCTCCGAGTACTAAAACCAAAACGCACTAATCGAGTCTAGAGCCAAGAGATCAATAAAAATCTCGTTAGGACACATTCCATTTCAAACACTTGTTGAACATCATCAAGTTCGTAAGCTGTTAACAAGAGTCCTACGCAATATCATTGTGATATTTTCCAGAACATCCGAGTGATACTTACGTATTCACAATGAAGATGGAAATCCTGCTTGAGCCAGCATCAAACAAGCTCTTGGTAGGTGACTTGCGAGATTCTCTATGAATCAAACTTGTGGTAACTGGATATCGATTTGGTCCAGTGAATGAATTAACGGTTGATGAATTTTGATAAAAAGCTTAAAACTCTCAATGTGTTACAAAAACGCTCTTACAAGCAATACGTCGATTGATTTTCAAATCAATTTTCTCGATTATCACTAACGTAAACCTGCAGGTTAAAATGGTGGTGACGGTATCCCAATCAACCAAAGTCGATTCATTACCTCATGTTCATGCTCATTCTACAAAGACAAACTATCATGAAAGCTCAAGATTTAAAGACAAAGACTTCCGCTAACTCTGATTTAAAGCTTTCAAGATAATGCAAAAGTATGAGCATGTTGGTCAAAGACATAAGATCGCAAGATGGCATAGACGATAAAGACAATGTCAAAGACATATGAGCATGTTAATTATCGAGCCCGATTCCCGATACTTTCCTATTACAACGTTAACTAATTAAATGACCGAGACTAAAATACATAATGGACAAACTTCATGTTCGACTCAATATTTTGAGGCTAACAATCTCCCCCGGAGTGAGTTCATTGATGTCACTCCTTCATGAGATCTTGACTCATATTGTATATGTTTCGGGTTTAATCCCAAGCAAGACCCGAGCCCGAATCCTAGTTAAATATCCCACACGCCACTTAATGTGTCGGGTTATATATATCCCTTTTCCACTTTGGAAAAGGTGGTTAATTTCATTTATATTATTTCATTTTCTTTCTATTCTCTCTCAACTCTCTCACTAGTTTCTCTCTTTAGAAATCATCTCATCTCTATTTTCTTGATATAGATTCGTGTATGATATGAAGTGTATGTGTTAATCGGGATCCTACACAAACGATTAACGACATGAAGTATATCCTCACTTCCTCCCGACGCAACAACACCAAACTTTAGATCATTTAAATAATCATTCAAAGAATGACCAATCATAACAGCACTAACCTTGAAAACCAGATGCCTCCAAACAAGGCCCACAACTATAGGACGGATACCACCACCCGACTTAACCAGCGGTGTGAAAGGAGCACTATCAATATTATTATTATTATTATTATTATTATTATTATTATTATTATTATTATTATTATTATTATTATTATTAAACATCACTTGATTAAAAATTCTTAGGATTTACAAAAATTAGAGAGGAGCCGAGATACTATCTGAGCCCCCACTCCTTTAGTAATGGTGAAACTAATCCTATTAAAAATATGAATAGCCGCACGTGCCCCAATGAGTTATAGAGAAATTCCAGATGCGCTTCAGCAAGGTAATCACGTCTGCCTCGAATTCTCCCAAAGACGAGAAAGAGAATAGGAGAAACCCATATCCAATAGCCGCACACCTATCCATATACTTACCGCGTTTACGTTGTGCAGCATCAATTACGGCCCGACCGGGTACGAAATCAACCATCGCGGTTTGCGTCAAAGGTGAAGATCCAGTCAGATCCACACACACATCAAGTCCTCCATCCCACGAATAAAGTAACATATCTGCTGGAGGTAATGGTTTGTCACGCCCCCCATTCAACCCGATATCAACTTCCTTACCAGCTGAAATCCCAGAACGATAACATATGTCGACAAGGGTATCGCGCACAACGTTATGACGATGCTTAATATCAATAATCCCAACACACGATACAACATGGTCTCCATAAATGTCGCCAGCAAAAGCCCTTGAACAAGCTGAATAAGGCTTATGACGATGTATATTATTATTAGAGTAAACTACAAAAATCATCCCTGTGGTTTGTAGTTTGTGGCACTAATCATCCCTAGCCATTACTATTGGCACTAATCATCCCTGAGTGGAAAATGTCCTGCAAAAATCATCCTTATTGGGGATGATTTTTGCAAAAAGTTTAACAAAAAGTTTTGCAAAAATCATCCCTTTAGGGATGATTTTTGCCGAACGTTTCACCACTCAGGGATGATTAGTGCCAATAGTATCGGCTAGGGATGATTAGTGCCACAAACTACAAACCACAGGGATGATTTTTGCAGTTTACTTTTATTATTATTATTGTTGTTGTTGTTGTTATTGTTGTTGTTATTATTATTATTGTTATTACTATTATTATTATTATTATTTAAATTATAAATCACTTTATTATTATTATTAATATTGTTATTGTTATTGTTATTATTATTATTTTTTATTAATTATAAATCACTTTATTATTATTATTATTAATATTATAATAAATTTTTATTATAAATTTTCTTTACATAAATTATTATTATTATTATTATTATTATTATTATTTATGCTACATTATAAAGTATTTAGAAATTTCTATAAAAGGAAGTCTTAAAATTTTAAGACAAAAAACATTACTATAATTTTCTTTTTAGAAAATTAATGTAAAAGCTAAAAATTTAAGTCTCATTTAATTAATGTAATAACCCCTCTATCAAATAATGATATATTTTAATGAATTTGTTTATGAGAAAAACTCACTAAATTTATAGGGCTGTGCTAAATTTACGAATTAATTCACTAACAATACCCATATTTATCAAGCAATAATTGATATTTAATGAGCATGATAATGGTAAGTATTGGAAAAACTCAAAAAGATTACTTTCACACGTATCGAAGTGACTTTTTTTCTTATCATTAATGTGTCAGCAACAACTCTTATATTATTTTATACTCTCTCTTCTTCACATATTCATCTTCTTCTTTTTTAAATTCTATACCACCATAGTTTAAATTTTATACCACTATGGTGCTATACAGGACCTCTTAAAGCACGGCCAACAAACGCACACCACCACCGGCTCCACGTTTTTCTGCTGCTTCAACCACTACCATTGGCTCGTCTGATGTGTGGTTTGAGTTTAGACAAGATAAGAATGTTTTAGATGTGTTTATATCGTCACTTCATCTAGATCTAAGATCTTTTTATTTTGGAATTTAGAGTTATGTTCTTTCATGCGTGAGTGTGTGGGTTTTAGTTCGACTTAGGTGGTGTTTATGGTGGAGAAGTGGTGGCCAACTGTGAGCCATGGTGGCCGGATCCGGTTAGGAGAACAACTTTTAATTTATGAGGTGAGAGAGAAGCTATAAACATGTATTTACTTTTTTATGTTTTCAATGAAAAGAACTTTTTTACTTTGACTCCAAGAAAAAAAGTGTACATCTAGTCGATTTAGTGTAAATATAGTAAAACCCAATTTATAACCAGCAATTTAATGCTAAAATTTGAAAAAATAAAATTGTTAACAATTTACACTATTAATAATTTATAAGTTCTATTTTAAAAAAACAAATCTCTACTACTTTATAAAATATTTGAGACATGCTAAATAAGGAAAGTTTAAAATGAAAAAAATTTGTTCGCCACAAAAATAGTCACCGGATACCTGCCGACGAATTACGCGGGTTTCAAGTATACGTAGAAAATACGGAGTAGTTATTATCAGTCAAATTGTTTTAGTCAAGGTGAGAAGAAATTTGTGGATGATAGGCCATGTATAGGTGATGCTAGTTGTGCTACCTGGGTAGTTGGGTTGCATCATTAATGTTGTGTCTTCCCTAGCTATCCGAAGTCTTCTTAAAAGTCGTCTGTGACTTTTTAATGCTTTTTACCTCTAGTGAACTAAATCAAAGACTGTGTCCAGCGTTGCATCTTTTATGTATATATTTTGGTTTATTTGTGCAATTTGAAAGTTACTATCTTTTTTGGGTTATGTTAGCTTCCAACTTAATATTGCGAGCCGACTAATCTTAGGACGACTATCCTTTTGGATAGTTTGAAGCCGGCGCAAGTGAACCTGTGTGGCTACCCTCAAATGTACACACCTAGCGATATTTGAACCAATGTTTTGAAAACCGGGTTTCTAATCGAGCCGGTCAAGTCACCGGGTTACCGGTTCAACCGGTTCGACCATCGGGTCAACCCGGTTTTCTAACATGTGCCCCAGGGGCACATGTTAAGGTGGGGACACAGGCTGTGTGTCACAGCCTGATTGGTCAGCAGTTATTGTTATTAATCATTATCAGGCACACAAATAACTGCTGGCCAATCAGGCTGTGACACACAGCCTGATGTCCCCACCTTAACATGTGCCCCTGAGGCACATGTTAGAAAAACCCTTATATAAATCATGAATATATTTTATATTGAGCCTAAAAACTATTTACTAACAAATATAACAAATAAAATTATGTCGCAAATATATATAAAAAACTTGCTTTAGTTGTAAAAAAAATGAAAAAACCAAAACCCGGCCGGATCACGAGAACCAGATTGACCCGGGTCACTTCAAACCCGACGGGTCTAACCGGGTTTCACAAATATGAAACCTGATTTAATTTGACCTATTTTTTCGACAGGAACCGGTTCAACCAGTTGACCCAACCGGGTTAAACCGGGTTTCAAAACATTTGGTTGAACCCTTAAATTCTTATTTGAGAGTCAAAGACCTTACCTAGGCCATTTAGTGGTGGTTATTTCAAAGACACGAGTATCTGTAAACGAGCACATGTGTAGAGGTGGTTATAACTTTTTTACTTGTCCCTGTGGCTTATAACTTAAAGCCACAAAGAGAAGTAAAAAAATTATGCAACCCAAACACCCGCTTAAACTACAAATTAAATTATTTTGGCCTACCCAACAATAACGTTGAAGTTCCACCACTGGAACTGCTACTTGGCTTGCATGATTAAAAAGTCTTATGTGAGTTATTATTAGTCTAATTGTCTTAGTCAAGCTAAGAAGAAATTTGTAGATGATAGACCATGTACAGGTGATGCTAGTTGTGCTACTTGGGTAGTTGGGTTGCATATTTAATGTTATGTCTTCCTATAGCTATCCCAAGTAAATAAGCACATCTTCCTTCTAAGTCTGTCTCGAAGACGCCATTTGAGCTTTGGACAGGTAGGGTACCTAGCTTACGTTGTTTTAAGATATGGGGTTATCCGGCTGAAGCAAAAAATTTCAATCCTCAAACAAAGAAACTCAAAGAAACTCAATTCAAGAACCATTAGTTGTTATTTTATTGGATACCCAGAACGATCTAAAGGGTATCAGTTCTATTTCCCTAATTATACCACTCGAACTGTCGAAACAAGGGATGCTGAATTTCTTGAAAATGGTGAAATCAATGGGAGTGGTGAAAGAAGCATTGACTTGAATGAAAAATTAATGGATGCTCCTAATCAAGAGTTATCAATTCCATTATATATGGAAAACTCAAAAACTGTAACTTCTGATGAGGTTGTTGATATTCCTATAGTCGATGCACCACCACATGATGAAAAACCCAATTCCACCTATTGTTCAGCAACCATTACAAAGGTCTGAAAGGACCAGAAGACCTGTTATTCATGATGACTTCATAACCTATTTAAATGAGGATGACTATGACTTAGGTAAAGTTGAAGATCCTATATTTTATAACGAGGCCATTAATAGTAACCAGTCAACTCAGTGGCTTGAAGCCATGAATGATGAGTTGAAATCAATGCAAATTAATGTTGTTTGGGAACTTGCAGAATTACCAAATGGTGTAAAACCCGTTGGCTGTAAGTGGGTTTATAAAAGAAAATTAGACCAGAAAGGAAACATTGAAAGATTTAAAGCACGTTTGGTTACTAAAGGCTACACTCAAAAGAAATGGATTGACTATAATGAAACTTTTTCTCCCGTTTCGAGAAAGGACTCCTTAAGAATAGTCATGGCCTTAGTAGCTCATTATGATTTAGAGTTACATCAAATGGATGTTAAAACTGCATTCCTTAATGGTGACTTGCATGAAGATGTCTATATGACACAACCAGAAGGGTTTATGGTTGAAGGCAAAGAACATATGGTTTGCAAGTTAAAGAGATCCATATATGGGTTAAAGCAGGCTTCTCGACAATGGTATCTGAAATTTCATGAAGTTATGAGTAAATTTTAGTTTAAGAAAAATGCAGTGGATCAATGTATATACCTTAAGTTGAGTGGGAGTAAATTTGTCATACTTGTATTATATGTCGATGACATTATTCTAGCAAGTAATGACTTAAATATGTTGTATGAGACTAAAAGGTTTCTTTCAGAAAATTTTGAAATGAAAGATCTCGGGGAAGCCTCTTATGTAATTGGCATTGAAATATACCGAGATAGGTCTCGTGGGATATTAGGCTTGTCCCAAAGGGCTTATATCGACAAAATCCTTAAGAAATACAGCATGCAAAATTGCTCTCCAACTGTTGCCCCTGTTGTTAAGGGTGACAAATTTGGTGCATACCAGTGTCCTAAGAATAAGTTGGAACAAGAAGAGATGAGACTTAAACCTTATGCTTCTGTAGTTGGAAGCCTTACGTATGCTCAAGTATGTACACGCCCTGATATTGCATACATTACGGGTATGCTTGGACGTTATCAGTCCAATCCGGGAAAGGAACATTGGAAAGCAGCTAAAAAGGTTTTACGATATCTTCAAGGGACTAAAAACTCAATGTTGACTTACCGAAAAACGGATAACCTGGAAGTCGTAGGTAACTCAGATTATGATTTTGCTAAGTGTAAAGACTCTTCAAGATTCACATCAGGGTACATCTTTATGCTTTCAGGAGGTCCTATATCATGGAGGAGTCATAAGCAAGAACTCACTACAACTTCCACTATGATGGCTGAATATGTTGCATGCTATCACGCAACTAATCACGCCATATTATTGAGAAATCTAATTTCTGGACTAAAGGTAGTTGACTCTATTTCAAGGCCCATCAAACTATATTGTGATAATAGTTCAGCTGTTAGATTTTCAAATAGCACTAGTTCCATTGGAGCTGGTTTATATCTCAAGACTAAGTATCTATATGTTCGAGAGAAGGTTGAAGACAATAGCATTGTCATAGAGTATATTAGCACTCATGACATGTTGGCAGATTCGCTTACCACCCAAGCTCTTTTAGCGCATGTTGCCAGCATGGGTTTATGTAAAGTATTGGGTGTTTGTTATGTGGGGTTGTGGGAGGATTGAGGATATTTTTGACGATGAACTTGTGCTAGAATTATAGAGGTGAATAAACGGGTGTTTTGGGTTACAGTCAACATGGGTCCGAGTCAAAACGGGTCAGGTCAACCCAACACAAATTGCCAACGTTCTTTAGCTTTTGATGATTAATGTATATATGATGTATAAGAACCTTGTAAAATACAGATATAACTTCATTTTTACTAACACGTTATAGGTCAACGGTGTGACCACCATCATCGGTCACAATGGATCGACTCTATAAATTCGATACCACCGTATGCAGGGCCGTCCCATGAATTTTGAGGGCCCTGTGCGAAATTTTTACTTCGGCCCTCGATCATCAAAACGTATAGCTACGTATATTAAAATAGGAAAAGTTTACCTTAATTGATAGCTATATGTGTACCTCATTTTTAAAGTATAAGTACAATATGTATATTTTTCAACTACAAGCCATTTTTTAAGTGGTATTTACCTAAAATTGAAGATTCTATTAAATTTTGGGTAGTCCATCACAACTATTGATCTATAAAGAAACACAAAGTTGAGGGTTAAAAGAAACTTTAAAGTAACTAGTACAGTATAGAGTTAAAAAGGGGGAAAAAAGTGGTGGGTCCCACAAATATACCATTTTAGTCATCTCCCTCGCTCATCACCACTGCATACCCAAACTCCATTGAAATACAAATATGTGTTTCGTTTGTTCTTACTTTCAATATTCATCAGATCATATAGAACGTATAGTTTCGGTTGTAAAAGACAGACAACATGACCAAATCATCCGAAAATAACTCTATATAGAACTTTAATCTTTAAAAATCGAAGGCCCCTCAAAAAACAGGGGCCATGTGCCGTTGATCACTCTGCACATGCTCAAATCCGGCCTTGACCGTATGCATATGATTTTTGTTCAGAATTTGATTTAATATATGCCCAACAGGCTGCTATGGACTGCAATATAAAGACCTTTTATGGACTCAATAAAAAAGTGACAAGTGTGAAAAACGTCAGAAAGCTCACTAAACTCGATATGAAACTGAAAACATCAAGGTTGATCCTGAGACATATGTGGCGACTGCAGATTTTGTGCATCTTACATGTGCTGCAGCTACAACTGTCCCCTTTTCTCGAAATTACTTCCTATTTTTGGCCATACGGTAACCACTCTCTTCTTTTCGGTTTGCTACATTTGCAGCCAACACAAGTATTAGGAAATATGTTTCACATCACATTGATTTGAGTTACCAATTTTTCGCAACATTTGCACCCAACAAATATTAGCATATGTGCTTCCTATTTTATCAAGGGAAGCTCTTATATAAGCTGTATCTTTTTTTTAGAACGAAGAGTTAGTACAATACAATCGTTATTGAGTCAGAGACTCGACGCATCTGAGTGGGCAGAGCCCAACACAGATTCCCACCTAGAAACAAAACCCAGTGAGGCTTGAACCTGAGACCTCATGGTAACAACCTCCTCTAAAGCTCTTTAGGAGACCTCATGGTAACAACCTCCTCTAAAGTTCCTTAGGAGACCTCAGGTGGCCAACTGATAAGCCCAGTTGGTTTATATAAGCAGTATATTGCCATCAAACATTTTTTTGTTGGTATAGTCTTATATTTTTACATTGTAATAGCTACTTAATAAGTTATGGATTTAAACATTAAGTCTCTTTAATTTCATTAAGAATATGCATGTATTCCTACACTGGGCATGGTCCGAAAACCGAACCGGGCCGACAAGGATCGGACAGGAAACTTTGACTAGCTATAATATTCTCAATGAAATGTCTTTAATTTCACCAGTTGCATGTTAGTGGATGAAGAAGGGTCCTTATTGGCGGGCTAATTAGTCTTTGAAATGGAATATATGAATGTGCTTAGAAATTGCAATAATTTAATGTTTACAAAATCACAAAAAGGAAGGTGTCAACTTGCTTATATCTTGGACAATTATCCCTTGCATGTCACGAACGTCAACATGCAAAACTAAGTATAAAATGCCAATGCTTTTTCTTATAATTTTAAGTAAATTTCCAAACATGAATTCACCAAAAGCCATAATTTGCTTAGCATCTTCCTCTCGTATTTCTTTTCTCCTTTACAGTCTCACGATAATATGTCTTACTTCCGCCACTGTCTTTGCTTCCAGTGGCGGTAATGAGACTGATTATCAAGCGTTGTTGTCATTTAAGTCTAAGATCACCGAAGATCCATACCAAATTCTAACCTCGTGGAACCATTCCTTTCATTTCTGTGAATGGAGTGGTATTTCATGTGGAAAGCGGCACAAACGAGTGACTGCTATAGAATTGTCTTCGAAAAGCTTAAGAGGCTCGTTGTCTCCTCATGTAGGAAACCTCAGCTTCCTCCATTACCTTTCTCTCTGGAACAACAGCTTTCAAGGAACCATTCCTCATGAACTTGGTCGTTTATCTAGGCTACGTCGTCTTGGTCTTCATGAAAACAAATTCAGTGGAGTCATCCCTCAAAATTTATCTGGTTGTTCTAACCTTGAAAAGCTTTGGCTTAATAAAAATTGGCTGATTGGGAGCATACCCAAGGAGATGAGTTTACTCTCAAAACTTACTGGTCTTGTAATGAACGACAATAAGTTAACAGGTGGAATCCCACCTTTCTTGGGGAATATCACATCAATGGAAATGTTCACTGCTACAGGGAACCCGCTTGGTGGGCGCATTCCAGATACCTTGGGTCATTGGAAAAGCTTGACGCTATTTTACTCTGGTGAATGCAACTTAAATGGAAGCATCCCTCCTTCCATTTTCAACCTCTCACTCCTAGTTACTTTTTCCTTATCTGCTAATCACCTCACTGGTAGTCTTCCTTCAGACATTGGCAATCAGCTCCCAAATCTTGAGGGCCTTCAGTTATGGGGTAACGAACTGACCGGAGTTCTTCCACCTTCTATTTCTAATTGTTCTAAATTAGTAATTCTTGAAATGAGTGAAAACAATTTTAGTGGGAAGTTGACAATCGATTTTTCAAAACTAAGAGATATTAATCTAATTGAAATGAGTAATAACAACTTGCATGGACGCGGAGAAGCTGATGACTTGTGGTTTATAGAATCTTTGAAAAACTGCACCAAATTAGTAAAATTGGAATTTGTGAATTGCAACCTTATAGGAGTGCTTCCGGTATCAATAGGTAATCTTTCTCATCAACTCAACTCTCTATATTTAAGAGACAATCAGTTATCAGGAAGCCTCCCTTCAAGTATAGGTAGTCTAGTTGGCTTGACCACATTAGGTTTAGGACGTAATCGATTCAAAGGAAAAATCCCCACTACCATTGGTAATCTTCAAAAGCTACAACGTCTTAGTCTAACTAACAATAAATTTTCAGGGCCTATCCCAGATGCCATCGGGAATTTATCATTGTTGATTGAACTTTATTTATATTCCAACAAATTAGAAGGCCATATTCCATCAAGCCTTGGGAAGTGTAAAAAACTTGATTTGTTAAACCTTGCAGACAACACGCTCAGTGGTAAATTACCATGGCAACTTCCTAAACTTCCATCATTAACTGTTTTATTAAATCTTTCTCAAAACAGCCTCTCTGGTTCAATTCCAACCCAGATTAAAGATCTCAAGATGTTGTGCGAGCTCGATTTATCTTATAATAATTTGACAGGAACCATTACTAGTAGCCTTGGTGAGTGCATTAGCCTTACAAAGTTATACCTTAGTGGCAACATATTTCAAGGTATAATACCGTCTTCATTAAGTTCTTTGAGAGGATTGGAGGTACTTGACATTTCTCATAATAATTTGTCTGGCAAAATACCACAATTCTTAGACAAATGGAATTCCTTAGAGTTTCTGAACCTATCTTTTAATGATTTTGAGGGTCAAGTACCGATTATAGGAGTGTTTGCCAATTCAAGTTTATTTTCAGTTTTGGGGAACGATAGGCTCTGTGGTGGTTTAGTTACACTTAAGTTACCCAAATGCAAGGAAAAGGGTGGTAAGAAAAAAAGGTTTCCTTTCTTCATATTAGTCATTGTGATTGCCCCGACGTTGCTCATCGTATTATGTTGTGTGTATCTTTTGTGTAAGAAGAAACGCAACAGTCAACCATCTCAATCTTCAGGAAATGAACGGTTCTTGAAAGTTTCATACAATGAGCTTCTCAAGGCTACTGACCGTTTCTCTACAGCAAATTTGATTGGCGAGGGTGGGATCAGCTCTGTTTATAAAGGAATCTTCGATTCCGATGATGATAAATTTGTTGCGGTCAAAGTTCTACATCTTCAAAATCGAGGAGCCCACAGAAGTTTTCTAGCAGAATGTGAAGCATGGCGGAATATTCGACACCGTAATTTGTTGAAGATAATAACTTCATGTTCAAGTGTTGATTTTCAAGGCAACGATTTCAAAGCTTTGGTTTACGAATTTATGTCCAATGGAAGTGTGCACGATTCGCTTCATTCAAGTGCAAATACATCAAAACTCAACCTTCTACAAAGAATAAATATTCTCAAAGATGTTGCAACCGCACTTGACTATCTTCACAATCACTGCCAAAAAACGATTGTTCACGGTGACTTGAAGCCTAGTAACATTCTACTTGATGCTGATTTGGTTGCTCATGTTGGAGACTTTGGTTTAGCTCGACTACTTGGTACAGACTTAAACCAAAACAGCTCAACCGGGGTTAAAGGAACAATTGGTTATGCACCTCCAGGTAATTCCACTTTTATTCCATGATGCTTATATTTACTTACAAGTTACAGTCTGTAAACTAATTACTTAATTTTTTTTGTAGAGTATGGTATCGGGAGCGAGATGACAAGTAGTGGGGACATTTACAGTTTTGGAAAATTAGTTCTAGAAGGATGACTGGGGGGGGGGTTTCTGGGTGGGGAAAAAGCCAAAAACAAACGTCGATGTTTAATGAAGGTCTTAGCTTCATACAATTTTCTTACATGGCATTTACCGGATCATGTAATCGATGGTTATGATAATGATCCATTGTGTGCAATGCACACAAGCGAATGCAATAAAAGTGGAAGAATGTATGGCTGCAACTATCAAGATCGGAGTATCATGTTCTATGGATTCCCCACCAGAACGAATGAAAATAGAAATTGTTGTTAATGAGTTGCAGCGTATTATGAATGGACTTCAAAATATATAAGGTACTCTATTCTCTCCTTTTGCAAATTTTACATGAGTTTGTTAATTATTCTCTCACTAAAATGGTTTTATTTTTTGAACTCTTTTAGGTCTATCATCATGCATGTATGGTAAAGCTGAGAGTAACTGCAAGAAGGAGCGGTGCATGTCGTAGTTAAATCCTATGTGTCAAACACGATTACCTGTGGTTTAATTTCCCTCGATCCAGTTTCTGGTGTTGAATTCTACTTGTGTTTTGAACTGATAAACGAGCTGATATTAACATATTTACATGTAAATTGATACTAATAGTTTCTTAAATTTGTGACGTTTACCAAATTTACATGTTATGTGACACCCCGTAAGAAAATTAGATCCTCTTTTCGTTAAGAAAAAAAAGAAAAATCATGTACTGCAAGTTTGCAAGTTTACCGTTAATTTCAACGAGAAGTCATCTTATGATCGTCAATGCATTACTTTTTATCATGGAACGTTTTACATTTGCACTTTTTTGCGATCATCACCATTGTAAATCTATGTCTAAAAAGATATTTTAGAACGCGTAACGGAAAAAAATCATACTTTGTTCTTGTGAAACGAGACCAAATTACTTGTAGCACTTTATAAAACTACCTACATTCAAATTAATAACTATGACAACTATGATAGAGTTCAACATAAATAAAATAAATTACATACATATGCACATGAAAGGTCCAACATCAGATATATATGTACATATGAATGTACATAATTCATTATTACAATATAATGGAACAGTATATATTACAAGTCTTACACACATCTGCCCTACATACTTTATCACTTTGAGGATTCATTCACATTGCTACGTAATTATCAACGGATACAATTCAAAAGTTAGGAAATTATGGAATAGTAGTGATGCCTTAATAGTAGAGATGTTTTAACAGTATTATGAAATAGGAAATAATGTCTAATTAGTATTAGAAGAATCAACCTGGTGCAACAATGGTGTATAGGGCTCTCACAAGTAACAATTCAGTAATCAATCATAAACTTCGGGTTAAGGAAAGCCCATTGCATGCACCTCTTCTAGTCTATCTAAATTTTGAAATCAAGTAGTAAATTAACACGGCTGGAGTCAAGGTTCTGTTTCAACACAAGAACTAGGAGGCGTCGGATTCGGAGTGGTAATAACTAAGGGGTTGGTTCAAGCTTCTCGTCGTCGTCACGCCTCAACCCATTAACAATACTCGGACCTTTGTAAGTTACCCTTATAGCTTGATGTTGTCACACTATATTATCATCTTGTAGTTCAAAGTACGACATGAATAAACTCGCCAAAACATTAGCAAAACTAGATGAGGGTCTCGACCTCGCATGTCAAGCATGCGACACGCATGACACAGTCCATGCGTGATCATTTTATATGCGCGTATGCCGAACCCTTGCCATGCTATGCATGAAATATGATCGTAAATACTCAGCCCAACATAAACTAGAAACAGACATGACAAAATTAAAAGCTATAGAACGAACGAAGAGATTTTGTAAAGGAAAACCTTAAACATGTCATGATCAAAGATGTTGGCTCACTCAGGGACTAATAAAACCTTAGGTTTACAGTGATATTTTGTTAGAGGTTCTTTGTTGTGACCTCGACACTACCGTGGTATGACAAGTGAACCAAGACGAACACATAGACGACCTTTGCCGTGCTGGATGCGTTGCAGACGCTGTATAAAAGCTAAGCAACTCGTGTTCGTTGGTTGTGCCCGACCTCGTAATCCTTGTCACCGATGTCGCATCATTAAGGTGTAGTGTCATATGGCGCGCAAGCTAACATAAAAGGCTGCTTGCCATTGTCACTATGAGGGGCTTGCAAAGGGACGTAACCATTGTCCTTTGTGTCTTGAGATTAAGCTCCTCGTTTCTCTAAACCATGCATGTCGTAAAGCATGAAAAATAAATAAAAAAGTAATATATATACATATTGGGCTTTGCTGCGTTAGAATAGAAACCAAAACAGTGAGTATAAAAACTCACTGTTGTTGCGTTGTGCTAGAGGTGATGACTGGGAAAAAGCCGACGGATGACATGTTTAACGATGGTCTTAGCCTTCATAAATTTGCCTACATGGCATTACCAGATCACGTAGTTGATGTTATTGATGGTGATGCAATTGTGTTGCAAAGTACGGAAGCTAATGCAATGAAAATGGAAGAATGTTTGGTTGCAATTATCAAGATTGGGGTATCATGCTCTCTGGATTCCCCACCACAGCGAATGAAAATAGAAATCATTGTCACTGAGTTGCAGCGCATCGTGAATGTGCTTCAAGATATATAAGGTACTCTGTTGTGTCCTTCTGAAAAATATGATTTTACCTATGTTTTTCAATAAATCATCACTAACATGGTTTTATTTTTGAACTCTTTCAAGTCTATCATCAAGCATGTATGGTGAAGTTGAAAATAACTGCAACAAGGAGCAGTACATGTCGCTGTTTATGATTATGTGTGGTTTAATTTATTTCAATCCAGTTTTTGGTGTTGAATTTTACTTATGTTTTGAAAGCAATAAAGAAACTGATGTTAACATATTAACATGTGAGTTCATATTAATAGTTTCTTAAAGTTGTAACGTTTACCAAATTTACGAGTATTTGTTTGATGAAAAGATAAAATCTACTTATAGCCAAGATTTTGAACAAGTTACATTGTCTTTTACTAAGTATGACAGAGGAGCTTCACTATCAAGATACATAGCCATTAATACCACATATAACAATCTTCAAACCAAAAAATTTCCATCATGACAATTTTCAATCTGTCATCTATGTCACGAAACTATCCTTACGTATCTACTATCCAGACTCAAGATAACTGCTATTTAATAACCAGAGATTTCCAAATCTAACCAGTTAATCACTCGAGGCAGATTATTCTAGCAGACAATTTCATGACATTTTCCGGTCTGCAAGCCTTTTATCGATAACTATCCCAATCAATAATCATTTCATTTACTAAAAAACAAGAAACTATCCTTACGATTTCTACTAGCCAAAGACATCAGAAGACCATTCAGATCTACAATACAATACAGTTGCCTATCCCAAACACACTGTATCAGAAGATTGAAAAGCTTGTGAAGCAAAGGTTTTCAAAACCAAGATACATAGCCATCTGTTTAAACCTTTATTCCAAACACCAGTTAGGCATATAACAACTTTTCTGATCAACCTTTAGTTAGCGCAAAGTAGCTTCTACCAAAATAGCCACCAGTTGTAAAAATGTCTATTTTGATGAATTTCCCCCTAAACTATCGACTTTCAGAGTCCAATTCAACATGAGCTATACCAGGAGTTCTCCTTGAACTTTCATATCTGCTTCTTTTATTATCATAATCTCTGTAGTCTCTTCCATGACGAGGTGACGGTTCTGAACGCTCTCAATAATCCCTTTCATCACTATATCTCCTTGAGACAACCCTACCTTCACGCGTATCATTTACTCGTGAATCACGCCTAGAACCCCGATGATCACTACTTCTGGAACTTCTAGATGAAGGGGTAACACGTTGTAACATCCAAGTACAAAATCAGTATTAGGTATCGGCGCAAATCTAATATAACATTCATACGCAAATTACAATACAACTTTAATTGCCAGTGAGATACAAAAGTTTGATCATGTTAACAAGATTAAAAGACATTATCTCCAACAGCCAAGTTACCTCAGATTGTGAGGTAGATGCATTTCTAGCAGACCATTCTTCTTCAGTGATACTTTCTGCAACATTGAAAAAATCTCACAATTAGATGAAACTGTACAGGTTACATTACATTAAAACGATGACTTGAAGTAACTAACTATTACCTGAATCAAACGTTTTGCTTCCACTTGAATCACGGTACTTTCAGCTTTTATTTTGTGCACTGCTAGATACACCACTTCCAACGTCATCTTGATCAGCGAGTGAGGATTTTTCCACATCTTCGTCTATAGATGCCATCATAGAGGAAACTTTTGGAGTGCGAAGATGAAACTGAAAATGAACGACACTTCAAAATGTAACACTCAAACAAGATACATGAGCCTGTTACAAATATGGTGCAGAAATTAAGATAGGATATAAGAAGAGTGTACACCAGAAAAACTAATGACCCTTGTAACTTTAAAAACTAGAGATAGGATATGTGGTTCTTATCTTGACGCAGATGATAGATTATATTGGCTTCATTCATACACAAAGGATACTAAGATGATGTACTGTATATGGATAACCTTATGCTCAACTTATCCAGAAATTCATTATCGAAAAATCTCTTAGTCCCCCAAATAACTAATAAGCATGTTGGCATAAGCTTACCAAACGTTCTTTATATAAGCTTACCCAAACAGCCCCTAAATCCTATATTCCCTTGACAGTTATCTCTCTCACAAAATCACACTGCTCTACACATGATAATTGGGAGAATGCAGATATGTGGTTCTTATCTCAGAGGCAGAATAAGGCAACATACATAATTTATACTAAGGAGGTTAGGATGAGCTTATGCATAACTCATGCAGTTATTCACTATCGAATAACCCCTCATTTTACGCCAAATAACAATTAAACACTTTGACATAAGCTTACCCAAACACCTTCAATAGGCTTTCTGCATTTTTTATACCCATAACCTATCAACCTCTTTGAATAAGCCTACCCAGTGTTGTAAAACTCGGATCGCAAAGTGTTCCGCGATTACTAGCTACAAGCCCAGTGACCGGGGCGAGTTAAGCTAAATTGGAGAAAAAAATCAATTTGGTCAAAACTTGGTCAACTCGGTGCTAACCCGTACAAAATTCAGTTTGAAGTGTTTTAACAATGGTGTTAACCATTGTATGGTCCTATTTACATATCATACATATAATTTCAAAACTTGTACATAAAAATTCCGATCAGAGTACCCCTTCGCTGCCGCCTAGCGAGATTTGCAGCCTTAATTATAGCTTTTTTAGAACCCAATAACCTATTAAGCTATTTAAATAAGCTTATCCAAACAGCCCCTAAATCCCATATGATCACACTACTATAACACATACAGAGTAATGGTCCAAGAAAAGGCAAATACATCATCCCAATGTAATAAACATAAGTCCTCACCTAATAGTGATCCTCTCAGACGGCCTGAAGACGACTCGATATTTCCCCGGCAACTGCAATCCGCCAACACCAGTCTCCTGATTCTCCTCCGGCTCCAACGTGTCTGTCATCTTATTAATATCCATCGGATCCTGTTATCAACAAAATCAAACACGTTAACACCTAACAACAAACAAAAACCTTTACACTTAGGCTATTTTTGGCAAAACTGGCGGTAAGTAGTTTAAAAAAATGATGTGTATGGAGAGTGGGTTGGGTATGGTGAGTTGTTATTAAGTATATTTGGTGAGTGGTAAAGTTGGAGAGAGAAAAGTTTGATCATGTTAACAAGATTAAAAGACATTATCTCAAACAGTCAAGTTACCTCAGAATGTGGGGTAGATGCCTTCTGCAACATTGAAAAACATCTCACAATCAGATCAAACTGTACAGGTTACATTACATTAAAACGATGACTTGAAGTAATTAACTCTTACCTGAATCAAACATTTTGCTTCCACTTGAATCACGGTACATTCGGCTTTTATTTTGTGCACTGCTGGATCCACCACTAACAACGTCATCTTGATCAGCGAGTGAGGATTTTTCCACATCTTTGTCTATAGATGCCATCATAGAGGAAACCTTTGGAGTGCGAAGATGAAACTGAAAGTGAATGACACTTCAAAATGTAACACTCAAACAAGATACATGAGCCTGTTACAAATATGGTGCGGAACTTAAGATAGGATATAACCAACGGGCATTTGGTCCAATGGTATGGAGGTTTTACCCTCCTAGGCAAGGTCTCATGTTCGAGTCTTGTCTAGGGCGATAGGGGTTTCCTCCCGCGTGTGTAAAGGGAAGGGTGCCATTGCCTTCTGGGCTGGACTCAACCTGGTTGTGTGGGCTCGCTACGCCTTCTGGGCTAGGGGCCATGTAGCCACAAATTGCCGTTCCAAAAAAAAAACCAAACATGATTAATAATTATAATGAATCATTACATTACACTGTTTATTCCATTTCGGCGTTTATTTCATTCATTTGACATTTCATTCCGTCCTACCAAACGGTTTGTTTTATAAAAGCACTTGGTAGCTTAGTTGTATATGTAATTATAAAGTGTAAAACAAAAACGCGACCTTAATTAGCATTTCAAATAGAAGCGTTTAAAGGTAAACGCAACTATAAGCATTCTATTCTAAACCCTCAACGTGTTAGCAGTAGCTTTTTGTTATATAAAGAGTTCATGTCACAAACTAATAGCCGTAGCTACAAGCTGTAAAAGCATCTAGTAACATAGCTTTATCTATAAATATAAACCGTAAAACGACACACGTCTATTATTAGCATGTTTCAAATAAACGCGCTTAAACAAAATCCAAACGCTAAATGCTCGTCCCCAAACACGGCCATAACTAAAGCAACACAACACTCGAGAGTTCTTCTATCTATTTATAAGATTACAAGTAGTGGGGTAACCCAACTATCCGAACCGAATAAACCAAATGACCCAATAAGCGAACCGATTAACTAGGGGTGGCAATGTCTGACTAACAACCCAACCCGTATAAAGCTTATAGAGATGAGAGCTTATGTAATCTCATTACATAAGCTACCAAGGTTGTAAGCCTTAAAAGATTACCTTATAAAGCTTATCAAAATTTTCAATACCTAACAGTTTTAGCTTATTTGATGGGCTTATTAGCTTATTGAAAAATTGATAATCTTTGTAAGGTCATTTTGATATAAAGCTTATTTGATGGACTTATAAAAGTTTTTAAAATTTCAATAAACTCATAACCCACATCAATAACTAACTTTTTAGCTTATTTGATGGGTTTATTAGCTTATTGAAAACTTGATAAGCTTTATACGGTCATTTTTAAAGGCTTATGACGATAATAACAAACAATTAAACAGAATTATATAACAGATTATTAAACCCTAAGTAAGGATTGTTTTAAATTGGAGTGGTTTTGTGATTTATGAAGGTCGATTGATTGGTATGCTCGGTGTTTTCAATCATCGATTGTATTTAAATTGTGGCATTTTTATTGACTTTTTACATAAGATGAAGGGCTAAAAGTATAAAATTGTCATAAGATGAAGAAGGATAATAATAAAAGCTTAATGACTTGAAAATGCATATAATAGACTTGTCACTTTTTGTTATTCTATTGGTTATTTTATTTTTAATTTTTTATTAAAACACAAACCTTTCAGATTTCGGCCTTTATGTGTATTTACTAACAGCTACATACCTGGTAGAGAGCATTAGGAAGTTGTGAAGAAGAACCTTAGTTATTATCAAACAAACTTATAAAACATGTAAATTACAGCTGAAAACATGTAAAATCCATTTCAACAATTAAATTTCAGAGTTTATTTCAACATATAAACATTCAACTAACATCAACTTTAAACCTAAAGCAGAACCATACACATACCCATAAACCGAGCATAAACTGAAACCCCAACTTCTATATCGCCTCCAAAAACAGAAACCACACTCGAATCACCACAACCGAAACAAAAGAAAACCCCCAAAACCAAAACCCCAACTCACGCGCAACTGTCGCACCATAATTTAGCATAACCAAACCATTAACGCTGAACAAAAACAAAAACCCCAAAAATCAAAACCCTAACTTCTGTGGAGATAAGCGGGTGACGGAAGATTCGAGGTAAGTGTGTGTGTGTGTGTGTGACACTATCCGGAAGAATCGAGGTTTGTGTGTGAGAGAGACACAAACAATATAAAAAACAAAACGAAAGGGCCGGACAGATTAGGCCCAACAAAACCCAAAATCTGAGCCATAGTGAAACGATGTCGTTTGGAACAGCTATTGATGTATTCAGGTGAGATCTTGTTTGATTTTTAATCGGAGAAAACCTATGGCATGAGGTTGACTATATCGGCAGGAACAGCCACCAGATTTGAGGTCAGATATTGAATCTTAGTTCCTTTTGTCATGTATTCCGAAATATACTTTTAGTCTGAATCGAATCAAATCTGTATCGGATATTTCTGGCCAAGGGATGCAAAATCTGTCACTCTTGTAAGAATTGGCGGTAATCAAGTTATAAGAGGAGGTAATGCAATTGCGTACAACTTTGTCAACGAAGCAAATGTCAAAACAGTGATGGAATCTGTACACGCTAAAGGATTCGGCAATTCAACAGACACTAGTACCAAGTTAAGAAATCAAAAGATCATATTCCGATTTGTTTACTGATGCATAATGATATGTCTAATAGATGGTTGTCGTTTCATTTCAGTCATGGTATTATTGTAGACGGATCTCCACTGTCTTATAAAACTACTCGTGAGGCATATGTTAATATCTACGGTCCTACTGTTGGAGACAAGATTCGTCTTGGTGATACCGATTTATTTGCTAAAGTTGAAAAAGATTTCGCTGTTTATGGTGATGAGTGTGTATTTGGTGGAGGAAAAGTTATAAGAGATGTAATGAGGCAAGCTTCAGGGTACTCTGCGTCTGATTGTCTGGATACCGTTATTACGAATGCTTTGGTAATTGATTATACTGGAATATTCAAAGCATATATAGGTATCAAAGGAGGTTGTATATCTACCATCGGGAATGCAGGAAATCCTGATGCCATGAACGGTGTCTTTAGTAACATGATCATCGGGGTTAGCACAGAGGTCATAGCCGGATAAGGGAAGATAGTGACAATTGGCGCCATAGACTGTCACGTGCACTTCATATGCCCTCACTTATACGAAGCAATATCCATTGGTAAGACGTGACGTAACTTTGTGTATTTACTTTATTCATAAGATCTCAACATTGAAAAACATCACAATTAGATCGAACTGTACAGATTACATTACATTCAAATGTTTGCTTGAAGTAACTAAAACGATGACTTATAATAACTAATGATTACCTGAATCAAACGTTTTGCTTCCAACGTCATCTTGATCAGCGAGTGAGGATTTTTCCACATCTTCGTCTATAGATGCCATCATATATAGAGTAAACTTTTTGTCTAGGAACTTTAAATGATCCTTCAACTTGTTTTGCACTTAAAATGATCAGCGAGGTAAAAGCATATCGAGCAGATCCGGCCATATCCGGCCAAGACTCGACCATAATCGGCCCGACCCGGACAAGACCCGGACAAGAAACGGCCAGACCCAGCCATATCCAGTCATAACCGGCCATAACCGGCCAAGACCCGGCCATAACCGGCCTATCCCGGCCATATCCGGTCATAACCGGCCAGACCCAGCCATATCCTGCCAGACGGTCTGAAAACGACACCCCCAAAATCCCATTTCTTTCAAAATCACATACAATTGGGAAAAATGAAAAAACTAGCCTAGTAACGATTTCCTCTCATACGATCTGAAAATGACTCGATCTTTCCCCAGCAACTGCAATCTGACAACACCAATCTCCTCCGGCTCCAACGTGTCAGTCCTCTTATTGATATCCATCGGATTCTGTTATCACCAAAATCAAACACGTTAACACCTAACAACAAACAAAAACCTTTACACTTGGGCTATTTTTGGCAAAACTAGCGGGAAGTAGTTGTTTGTTTTATAAAAGCACTTGGTAACTTAGTTGTATATGTAATTATAAAGTGTAGAACAAAAACGCGACCTTTATTAGCATTTCAAATAGAAGCGTTTAAACAAAATCTAGAAGGTAAACACAACAATATGCATTCTATTCTAAACGCTCAACGTATATAAATAGTTCAGGTCATATACTAATAGCCGTAGCTACAAGCCTCGTTCGAAGGCTTCAGGCAAATCTCAAAGCGGTGTTCGAAGGCATCTTCTATTGTTTATGGTGGTCAGTTTGGATGTTCCGTAACAAGATTCTTTTCGAGAAGGATACTCCTTCACAGGCGAGGATTTTTGATAACATTGTTTCTAATTCTTATTATTGGTGTAAGTTTAGATGTAAAGCCTCATTCAAATGGATCGATTGGCTCAAAAACCCGTATCTTGTAATTGTCTAATTCTAACTCCTTGATAGTCGTTTAATAAAGCTGCTGTTCAAAAAAAATAGCCGTAGCTACAAGCTGTAAAAGCATCTAGTAACATAGCTTTATCTATAAATATAAACCGTAAAACGACGCACGTCTAGTATTAGCATGTTTCAAATAAACGCGCTTAAACAAAATCCAAACGTTAAACGCTCGTCCCCAAACACGGCCTTAACTAAAGCAACACAACACTCGAGAGTTCTTCTGTCTATTATAAGATTACAAGTAGTGGGGTAACCGAACAATCCGAACTGAATAAACCAAATGACCCAATAACCAAACCGATTAACTAGGGGTGGCAATTTCTAACTAACAACCCAACCCGTATAAGCTTATGGAGATGAGAGCTTATGCAATCTCATTACATAAGCTACCAAGGTTGTAATCCTTAAGAGTTTACCTTATAAAGCTTATCAAATTTTTCAATAACTAACATTTTTAGCTTATTTGATGGGCTTATTAGCTTATTGAAAAATTGATAATCATTATAATGTCATTTTGATATAAAGCTTATTTGATGGACTTATAAAGCTTATTAAAATTTCAATAAGCTCATAACCCACATCAATAACTAACCTTTTTAGCTTATTTGATGGGTTTCTTAGCTTATTGAAAACTTGATAAGCTTTATACGGTCATTTTTAAAGGCTTACGACCTTGGTAGCTTATGTAACTTGATAACCCAAACACGGCTTTAACTAAAGCAACACTAGCAGTTCGCGGATGCTGTTTATTTAACGCTAATCTCTCATTGATATAACAAAACCTAATTATAAACAATTCAAATAGATACAAATTGATTAAAACCTAAGGTTTCAAAATTAATTAGTTATAAATGGAATTATACCTTAACTGTAACGGAATAACAGATTATTAAACCCTAACTAAGGATTGTTTTAAATTGGAATGGTTTTGTGATTTATAAAGGTGGATTTAAATTGGTATAGTCGGTGTTTTTAATTGTAAATTGTATTTTAATTGGGAGCATTTTTGTTATAGTAGTTTTTATAAGTTGGAGGGTTAAAAGTGTAAAGGTGTTTATGAAGGGAGTTTTTTTGTTTCCAAAATGAAACTTGAAGGGTTAAAAATGTAAAAATTGATAAGATGAAGGATAAAAAAGTAAAGGTGTTTCCTTGTGTGATTTAAACTAGCTACTCGATTCGAACCCGATAAGGTTTTATAGGGTCAAGTAGGTTTTGGGTCCAACTTAGCTTGTTGGATTTATGGGGTAAACCGAATAGCCTAGTAGGGTCGGTTTTGGGTCCTAATTACTTTCTTATCCGGTTATTTGGTCAACTCGATAAAATCTAACGATATATTAACAAATTTTTAATTAAATTTTTTTTAATAAGTTTACCCCCAAGCGTATACAACACTTTTAATTGCTTGTTGTACTTCGTTTCATAATAAACAAGAAGCACAAAAGTACGACACCAAAATCATATTATATATAATATACAATATGAGGGGGTGTTAGTGCATATAACGTTCGTTAAGCTCCGGGACAAAAATAAGAAATTTGATGAACAGTAAAAAATAGAGGGAGTGAACATTACAATGTACAGTACTAATGGTCGTTACTTAACTGTTGTTAAGTAACGACCATTAACTTATTTTTTTTTAACTTTAATATTAAAAAATATTACTCAAACACAGATTTTACAAAATTGGTCCTTCATGTTCGTGAATTATCCTTAGGGTTATCAAGTTTCGAGAATAGTCCATGTGGTTAACCGCCAATTGCAAAGTTAGTCCTTAGCGTAAAACCTCACACTCTGCAGCTTAGCGCCGGCGCAAAACCTCGTTTATGTGCAAATAAATTTGGTTTAATTATGCCATATATTAGTCCTTGAACAAATAGCAATCCTAACATTATAAAACACTTGCTCCCAAGGTATAATATTCTCGTCTAATAACATTAGGAATTCTGGTTTTTTTTCTTTTTTCTATAACAAGTAATTTGATAACCCGATAGACCAACCCGACTGACTCTTAACCCAATAGACTCGGTTTCTTACAGGGTTGGGTTGCGGGTTGATTGTTATTTTTTAACAACCTAATAGACACGGCGTGATAATCTGATTAATACTCCTAATTTAAAGGGTGTTTTTTTATATGAAAGTTGAAAGCGTAAAAATGTAAATTAGGAGTAAGGTGTGAAAAAAAAGATGAGTAATGTGCTGGTATAATGAATATTGAATTGACCACACATCTAATGGTGTGATGTATCTATATTTATAATGACAAGAATACAAGATAATCAACTCCTATAATTGTGGTGTGATAGAGTATATCAACTCCTATAATTGTGGAGTGATAAGTACAAATATATTTAGTCAATATTATCTAATATCCCCCCTCAAGCGAATAGGTGGTGGACCAAGGCGTAGCAGAGACCGAAAATACTCAAATTGAGGGCGCGGAAGACTCTTCGTAAAAATGTCTGCCACTTGAAGCTTGGTTGGTATGAACTTGGTATAGAGCTTACCTGATGCAACAAGTTCTCGAACGAAGTGATAATCCAGATCGATGTGTTTGGCACGTTTGTGAGAAACTGGATTTTGAGACATAAACAAAGCACTTTTATTGTCACACAAAAGTGTCGGTCGATCCGGTGGTAGAGCATGAAGTTCTCGAAGCAAATGTGTAATCCAAATGATCTCTGCAGCGGTGTTTGCCATGGCACGATATTCTGATTCGCAACTAGATCGAGAAACAGTTGGTTGTTTCTTGGCACTCCAAGATACTAAGTTGCCTCCGAGAAATATGGAATATCCATAAGTGGACCGACGAGTTTCGATACAGCGAGCCCAATCAGCATCCGAGTAGCCCAAGATAGAGTTGGAATGTGGTCGCCGAAAAATGAGACCATATGTGATTGTACCCTTGACATATCGTAGAATGCGTTTGACAGATTGAAAATGAGCATCGGTTGGAGCATGAAGGAACTGACTAGCTTGATTTACCGCATAAGATAAATCAGGCCTAGTGATGGTGAGGTATTGCAAAGCTCCCACTAGAGATCGATAAAGAGTAGGATTAGCGAAAAGAGATCCACCTGTCACAAACACTTCATTAGCAGCCAAGGGAGTAGACACGGGTTTTGAATCCAGCAATGCAGCCCGAGTAAGAACATCTGTGGCATATTTGGCTTGACTAAGGAAAAGCCCATCGTTAGTGTAACTTACTTCAAGGCCAAGAAAATAGCTAAGGTCACCAAGGTCTTTTATGGCAAACTCCTGATTAAGACGAGTGGTAAATGAGGTGAGCAAGGATTCATTGTTGCCAGTGAGGATTAAGTCATCAACATACACGAGCAAATACATGATGCAAGAGTCTTTAGTGAAAACAAATAAGGAAGTGTCGGCTCGACTACAAACAAAACCATGAGCAAGTAAAAAAGAACTTAGTCGATGAAACCAAGCTCGTGGAGCTTGCTTTAAACCGTAAAGTGCCTTGGATAATTTGCATACATGATTTGGAAATTGCGGATCAATGAACCCTGGTGGTTGCTCCATGTAAACAGTCTCATTAAGGTGTCCATGTAAAAACGCATTTTTGACATCTAACTGATGTAGACGCCAACGATGGAGTACAGCCAAAGATAGAACAATTCTCACAGTAGAAGCTTTAACAACTGGACTGAACGTGTGGGAATAATCGAGACCCGGAATTTGAGTAAAACCCTGAGCCACCACACGTGCTTTAAACCTTTCAACCGAGCCATCAGCATGATATTTGATTCGATAAACCCATTTGGAACCAACAATATTAGAAGCAGATGGACGTGGTACAAGGGTCCAAGTACAATTTTGTTTTAAAGCCTCCATTTCATCATGCATAGCAGCCATCCATTGAGGATGTTTAGCTGCGGATTTGAATCCCTTTGGCTGAACAAGAGAAAAAAGAGCAGCATGTAAAGCATGAGATGTAAGAGATACAAAATCCGGAGAGTGCTTTGTCTTGAAAATTCCTGATTTAGAACGAGTCTTCATCTGGTGAACGGACGAAGGCTCGGTAGGAGCAGTGGCCGGAGGTGCCGGAGGTGCACCATGAGAAGAGACATCATCACTGTCGGTTGGTGGGTTGTCGTCTTCAGATGAATACGGTGATGAAGGGTTGAGTCAGGGCTCATGGATTGGTTCCGCTGCAGTGTTGGAAACGGGGCCAGCCCACACGGACTCGAAGATTTGTGGGGTTGTATCGGTGGGCCGAGATTCAGGAACCGGGGCATCTGATATGGGTGGCCCATCTTCTAGAAAAGTGCACAACTGAAGTGTTGAAAGAGCATTAGGATTAGCGGTGCTAGCAAAAGGAAAAGGTAACTTCATCAAACCTTGCATGACCGAGTAGTATTATATACGAGACGAATCGGATCAGGCATTTGTAACTTAATATTGAGGGTTGTAACCAATAAAAAACACAAGGTATAACTTCTTGGGCCAAATTATGAGTTGAATAATCACGTAAAATTTTTTTTTTTTTTTTTTTTTTAAAATTTTTTTTTTATGGGTAGACAAGACAACCAAAATGCACGAAAATTTGTGTAGTTTGGAGCCTTGATATAATAATTCAAAAGGGAGAGTGATACCAGAAGTTTGTAAGTAACCGATTGATTAAAAAAACGATATTACGTGGCTGAACTAAATGTATCTACCAATTGATGAAGGATCATGAGCATGGAATAGCATAGCAAACCCAGTTTTCAACAAGTGCGAATGTTTACGCTCAGCACGCCCGTTTTGTTGAGGTGTGTAAGGACATGATAATCGGTGAAGTGTGCCATTGTCTTCAAAAATTTTCCGAACCGTGTGATTCACAAATTCTGTGCCTCCATCACTTTGAAAAACTTTAATTTTCCTAGATAATTGAGTCTGTACAAGTTTGATAAATGCAGATAAAACGTATAGAGCCAGACTTGGTTTTTAAGGATTAACAACCATGTGACCACGTGATTAATCATCAACAATTATAACACATAGTACAAGTAACCATTGATGAAACTGGTGCAGGACCCCATAAATCAACAATGAATTAAATTAATGGATATGAAGATTGTTTAGAATTATGTTCAACGGGGCGTAACGTTGGCTTTTGGAGAGTTGACAAGTTGCAAATATTCGGTTTAGGTAGTATAGAAGTAACATCTAAAAACACCCTATTTATTTAAAAGTTGAAATAACATCAAAGAAAAATGTCTAAAAGATTTTGCATAATTCAAAGAAGCTTTTCTTGAGACACATCCGTTGCCGCCAAGGCAGTGAAGTATCTCGTAGCACATAAAGCCCATTTCACTTATCTTGTGCTATCACCTGTTTGTTTCCTGTCATGATTATTAAAAAAAGTTGAGAGAAAAGAACATCACGGATGATCCATGTAAGTTTTGCTGGATCGAAGGAGGATTTTTTGTTAATTTAGGAATGACCAAACCATCACCGAAGCACCTATTTTATTTGAAACCATGATTGACAGTATGAGAAACAGGTAAAGCATCACCATTACCGAATAATACGCATATTTACCCGACTGAGACGTTGAATGCGAGACATTATCGGGGGAGGTCATGTGAGCGTGGCACCTGAATCGATGTACCATATCCGGGTGCCCTTGAGTAACTATGGCACTGAGAGGTGAAGGCTTGTGCTAGAGTTTGCAATCTGATGTAGCAGCATTCGAGGCATAAGTATGAAGAAGGGTATGGACAAGAGGAGGCAATAGTGCCATTGGTGCGAAATAATGGCAGTGAGGGGAACGCTGCCCCCCTACGTCCTTTCCCCGCATTTGAGTACTAGGCTGCGGACCACCCTTCGAGAGTATTTTTGTTGGCGTTGTTGAGTCTGTAAGATCCTAGGAAAAGCTTATGTTGAGAAAAGAAAGCAGCAGGATGTGTGGCACGAACCATGAAGAGATTTGAGAATACTCTCATGACTTTCCGTGAGATAAAGTCACGAAAAAGTTGTAAAGGGTTGGGTCGTGCGAATGGCAGGGGAGAAGGTTTCAAAACGAGGCTCCTATAAACCACAAACGAACCCAGTGAAGCTTGTCCATTTTATCATACAGGTTGTCCTAAGAGCAAGTTTGGTCACAAATTACCTTTGAATTGGAACCATAATCAGAACCGTGGAGGTGCCTATGATATTTTGCGAAGGGAATCACGCAGAGAATGGCATCTTTCAACAGAGAGTTGTTGTAAGGCTGTCTCTAAAGCAGTCCAGATTGCATGAGCCGTGTAAGGCCCAAGACTTCAGCTAGCAAGCTTCCTCGGTTAGGGAGGATTGTGAAGGATGACTGTCCGTTGATCAAAATCATTCAGTAGTGAAGGCGGGATTTGGAAGGGAGTGCATCACTAGAGTGATGGTAGCAGACGGGGCAGTAGTACCATCAATTATGATTTGTAAGCTTCTGGTAACGAGAGGAGAGGACAGCATTGATTTTTCTTTAGAAGATAGTTGGTGGAAGACAACTTGATAGGGATCATATGGAGGAGGGTATTCATGGGGAAGGTGTTGTCTTGAGAGGTCGACATGAGGAGGTACCAGGAAAAAAATTACAATGGTTTTAGGGTTAGGAAAAAGAGACTGAGAGGGGAGAAAAGTTAGGCTGATACCATATAATGAATATTGAATTGACCACACATCTAATGGTGTGATGTATCTATATTTATAATGACAAAAATACAAGATAATCAACTCCTATAATTGTGGAGTGATAGAGTATATCAACTCCTATAATTGTGGAGTGATAAGTACAAATATATTTAGTCAATATAATCAACTCCTATAATTGTGGAGTGATAGAGTATATCAACTCCTATAATTGTGGAGTGATAAGTACAAATATATTTAGTCAATATTATCTAATAGCTGGCTATGGGATTGGAACCCATGAGCACTTTTGAAGAAAAAGAAACATCATTGTTTTCTTTGTGGGGAAGAAAATGTTATCAAATGGGTCAATAAGCAAAGAGTAAACACCTCCTAATTTTTTCACCTTAACCTCTCGGGCTAATCAGCTCTTTCTGTTGGGATTCTCTCGGGCAGTTGTTGCCATGTTAACAACGGAAGCCGTATAATATGTCGCAGTTGCTCAAGCTAGCAAAACATCAGTATGGTTGGCGAGGTTATTGGTAGAGCTCGGGCACGAACAAGTGAAAATTAATCTATTTTAGCGAGATGTACGTATACCCCCCATAACTATAACCACAACCCGAGCATGGCTGCTTTGGCGAGATATTCACACAAGCACATAATCCATAACGTTATAAAACCCTAAGCTACAACCACAAACTCAACTTTTATAGTAACAATCAAAATGTATACAAAAACCACAAAACCATGTAACAACTTAGAAAGCACAAAACATGTAAAACGGAACAAACACCTTCCACCCCACCTATTTTTTACAACAACATCAGAAGACCCAATCAAAATGTATACTAAAACCACAAAATCATCTAGCAACATACAAAAGAGGCCCAAAACACCATGTTATTATGAAACAAACTTATAACATGCAAATTACAGCTAAAGATCAAACATAAACATTCAACTAACATTAATTTCAAACCTATAGTGGAACCATAAACATACCCATAAACCGAGCATAAAATGAAACCCCAACTTTTACATCACCATCAAAAACAAAAAGCACACTCGAATCAACACAACCGAAACAAAAAACCCCAAAACCAAAACCCTAACTCACGCGCAACTATCACACCCTAATTTACCATAACCAAACCAATAAGGCCAAACAAAAACAAAAACACCAAAAACCAAAACCCTAACTCACGCGCAACTATCACACCATAATTGACATTATTAGTTTTTATGTAGGTCTATCTCTAATTGTTCATTAGATTCGCTCATAAGCATAAAACTTTAGATTGATCTATGTTTTATATTTAACAATATCCTTTATCAAATATAGTTATAATACTTGTGTAATTACGTGTTTTAACAAACTTTTCATTATGTATCAATCTCAAATATATTTGGTATAAATATGTCGTTGTTTATCTTTAACTATTGATATTATATATGTTGTAAAAATTATGCATGATTATTAAAACGTAATTGTCCTTGATGAATCTAAAAGATAAAGTAAAAAAATATATTTTTAAGATATCTTTATTTAAACTATTAAGATAAATTAAAGCCAAATTAAAGCCAATTATGCTTCCTGTTAGCCAATGAGAATGATGGATTTCAAAAGATATGTATAAAAACACATGTAGGCAATTTTGTAAAAGAAAAACTAAAAAAGAAAGGATAACTAATAAAACTTTAAATATTAAATTTCAAAACAATTATATTGCCTTACATGTAAACTTATGAGTTTTATGTTTTCTTATAAATTTATAAATTTAATAACCACATATTAGAGTATATTTAAGGGATTACACATATCAGAATGAAGAAGTTATTGTGATATGTAAGTGAATATATGAGTCTGTAAATATCGTACGCCTCATGTTATAATCCTTGAGGCTATCTATATAGGGTTTGAGTATTTTCCATGGGGAATTTAACCTTGTCCCGAAGTAATATAATTATTTATACTTAAAATATTGTAAAATAAAATGTGTTAACCCTAATTTTATATATCACTTGCGGATTATAAAATAAAGTTGATGTTGTTAATACATAGAAATTAAAACAAATAAGAAAATGTTTTAAAAATATTAGTGTTATAAGGATGTATGCATGCTTTCTTTTATACATTTTTGGTACACATGTTTTATCAAAATACTTATACCCTTTAAATTAAGTCATTGTCATCAAAGTACGAAATCACTTGAGTTTATTTTTTACTCTAAGACAATCTAATTTGAATTGCAAAACAAGGTAATATAATAACCGTTGGTCAGACCTGAGACTATATAATTACTGATTTTATATATTTTTTTGAACGGCAACTTTATTGAACTAGCAAGAAGCTAGAAAAGACATTACAAGGAGATCAAGTTAGGGTTTTTCAACCATGTCTCCCAAGAAAAATGAACATTACATCTATTGACACACCAATAATAAGAACGAGAAACAATGTCGTCAAAAATCATGGACCGTCTCGGAGGAGTCGCGTCAAAGATGAGATGATTCCTAAATGCCCAAATATGCCACCAAGCAACGTAACAAACTCCTTCCAACATCAATTTGACATTAGATGACAGCCGGATAGCCGAAAACCAATCATTCCAATCTTCAAACGACATCAAGACTTGCCAATCAAGCTCCCACCAACGACATATCTTACGAAAAGTGAGCCCGGCCAAATCACACCTGAATAAAACGTGAGTAATATCTTCGGTAACCAAACCACACACCGGACAAAGATCAGAATCCATAACAATGCCTCTACGCGCAAGATTACTTCTAGTCGGGAGACGATCGAGACGAGCCTGCCAAGCAAAGATATTAATCTAAATCGGAATAAATTTCACCCATCTAGTAGAAACATTGGAAGAAGGAAGCAAGATGTTGTCTAATAAAGAACGAACCTCTTTGACACGAAATGCCCCATCACCAGAAAGATCACAAATCCATCTATCTTTGGAGGAAGATAAAATGACAGGGTCTAAAATCGCACATAACTCATCCCATTGTTGTCGCTCAGCACCATCACGAACCGGCCTACGAAGGGAGGTTTCAACAGAAAAAAATCTTAGCTTAGCCTCCACCGTAGAATCTTTATTTGTCTCTAAAGCAAAGATACGAGGGAACATGGTACGAAGAGGCTGATCAGAAGTCCAAGGATCGTACCAAAACCGAGAGCAACTCCCATCACCAATTTGTTTCTTACAATGGGAAACAAAGTTAAAACCTTTAGGAATTAAGGCATACATTTCACGTAAAATAGAGCACCAAAGAGAGGGAAATTGAACCGAATGAGAATCAAAAGAGGACCCATATAAGGCTTGAATAACGCGATACCATAAAGACCCATCTTGGGATATGAAACGCCACACCTATTTCAAAAGCAAAGCCCGGTTCAACGTATAAAAACTGGACACTCTGAGCCCTCTATTTTTCTTAGACGCTAAAACCTTCTCCCAAGCCACCCAAGAAATTTTGCTATCCGATTGATTTGCTCCCTTAAATAAGTTACTACAGATCGTTTCCATTTCCTTTAAAATAACTTTTGGAACTTTAAAGATGGACAAATTGTAAAGAGGGGAAGCTCCAAGAACATACTTTAAAAGGGTCAACCTACCTCCAATAGAGAGCGTTTTAACTTTCCACTTGGACAACCGCTGATGTAACTTATGAACGGTATCGGATCAAGTAGAAAGCTGAGACATACAGTCACACCAAGATACCGAAAAGGAGCTTGCATAACCGAACATCCAATAAGCGAAGCAGCCTGGTTGATTTGATTCTGATGCACACCAACCCCCATAATTTGGCTCTTTTGGATGTTTATTTTCAACCCTGACGCAAGGAAAAAGCATCTAAGGATCTTAACAATATTTCCCATGTTAGAATCAGACCATTCCCCGATGAAAATAGCGTCGTCAGCGTAGAAAAGATGAGAAACAACCATCGACTCATTAATCTGAATCCCTTTGAAGACGCCATCACTTAGAGCCTTAGAGAATGAAATGTGTAAGGATTCCATAATAAGAATAAATAAATAGGGCGCCAAAGGATCACCTTGTTTCAAGCCACAAAAGAAAGGAAATTCCGAAGAAGGACTACCATTAACCAAGACCGAGGCCATAGAAGAGCTAAAAGTACCTCGAATCCACTTACACCAATTAGGACCGAAACCAAAAGCATGTAAAACGTCCAACAGATAATCCCATCTAACAGAATCGTATGCCTTAGCAAAATCAACTTTGAAAATCATGGCTTGCTTCTTTTTTTGTTTACACCAAGCGAGCAGCTCATTTAAAATGAAAGGCTCATCTAAAATTTATCGATTAGCAACAAACGCTGATTGCGTATCAGACACAAGAACCGAGATAACTGTAGCCAAACGATTAGCAAGGATCTTCGTAACAACTTTATAAACACTCCCAATCAAGCTTATAGGTCTAAAATCTGATACAAGTATGGCATCCGTAACTTTTGGAATCAAAGCAATGAAAGAAGCATTACTTCCCATCGGGAAGGTACCGCTTTCAAAAAAACAATCGACCGCCGAGCAAAAATCAGGACCAATAAAATTCCAATATCTCCTAAAGAATTCAAAAGTATATCCATCTGGACCAGGAGACTTATTCACTCCACAATCCCAAACAGCACGACGAATTTCATCATTGGAAATACAACGATCCAAATCCTCAACTTGATCATTAGAAAGGCGATTAGGAAATTCAAAATTAAGTTTAAACCGACCTTGACCTGGTTGCTTAAAACGATTAGCGAAGTGGTCTTTGAAGGCATCTTTAACCACCTCCGGATCCGTTTTCCAATGACCATCGATAAGAACTCCTCGGATAGACAATTGAGACCGCTTTTTGTTAATAGTACCATGGAAGAATTTCGAATTTTCATCCCCCTCTATAGCCCATTTAATTTTCGATTTCTGAATCCAATCAGTAGCTTCCATCTGTTTAAGGTCATGAAGTTGCCGAGATAACTCCATTCTTTTGAAACGCAGCTCATTAGAAACGTTTCCACTATCAAAGGTTTTATCAATGTCGATCAATTTCTCCTTAATAGACCTGGCAGCACCTGAATGAATCAAGTTCTTATCCTTAATCCACTGTCGGATAATAACCTTCAACTCTTGGAGCTTTTTCTTGAACCGAATCAACCTGTTACTGTCCGAATAAGAAAAGGAGTTCCAAGCATGTTCCACCATATCATCAAAACCATCCCTTTTAAACCACGAGTGATAGAAACGAAAAGGAGTCGGGCCAAAATCAGTAAAAACTTCTCGGAGGAGAATGGGACGGTGGTCAGAAAGATGTCTATCAAGACATAAAGCCGAGATAGATGGGAAGAAAGAAAAAATGCCTTCCGAGACCAAAAACCGATCCAATTTACTCATTTTACTAGCCGAAGGGTGCGACCACGTAAAAGAATACCCTTCTAAATTGACATCCACAAGCCCCAACGTCTCAATGAAATGATTAAAAATGCACGCACTAGAATGATTAAACACCGAGCAAAGTCTTTCATCAATAGATCTCACCTCATTGAAATCACCCATCACAATCGACTCACCATCCCAACGAGATATTAATAAAGAAATGTACTCCCAAAGGGCTCGTTTAAGAACAGTAGATTGAGGAGCATAAACCACCACTATAAGAACTTTAAGATTATTTGAGCTCCAAGTTCCATAAATTACGATGAAATTATCAGAAATAGTAACATTAGCCTTTTTGAAAACATTAGCCTCCCAAATGCATAAAATCCCGCCCGAATTACCAACCGAATCACATGAGACAAATTGATAGTTAGAATTACCCCATATGCACTTGACATCCATATGAGTGATTCGATCCATCTTCGTCTCTTGTAACGCGAGAAAGTTAACCTTATGATGCACATTTAACTCCTTTACCCACTCCTTTTCCGTCTTGTAACCAAGACCTTGAATATTTAGAGAGAGCATATTCATTTTAAAACAGTATCATCTCCTTGAACCCCAATGATGTGTCCTATATCTTTAATACAGCCTTCCATTTCATAACCCATTGATTTACCAACCCGAACCATATCGTCTAAAAGTTCCAGGATCAACCCACCTTTATGATAATGCGAGCGACTCGATTCGGAATGACCCTTTGATACCTCATTAACGTGAAACTCCTCAGAACTGTTCATAGCCTGCGAATGGACAGAGGGGGAATTCTCCTTAACAATACCATTATCTAGACCATCATCAATGAAATCATCCTCCTGCCGAGGCAACTCTGGGGTGAATCCAGGAGGGTAGGATAAAGAAGGGTCTGATTCATGCGCAACCCCTTTGGGATGTTTATTCAACAGATCATATATACCAAACAGATCCTTAGATTTTTGTTCTCCCGCCTTTTTACTACTTTGACAACCACTATTGGCTGGTGATACGTGAATATTATCAAAAATGGTATCTAAAACTCCATCAACGTCGCTATCAATAATGAAATATTCTCCTCCATGCTGTGGCCCAACCGAGTTATTACCAGCACTATGAAGAACCTCATCATCCGAGATGTACTCCGGTACTATATAATCAAGAAAGATCGGGGTCCAAGCAAATAGCTCTTTAGCACGAGCCATGTACACCTTACCACGATGAGTAATTTTAAACTTCTCCAAAATATTATCAGGCCGATTAGTTTTAATGTACACGCGCTTACGGGAGAACGAAGAGACAAGATTCTCTTCAATGTCCATAGACTCCCCCCATTTCTTTCCAATCTTTAAAAACGTTTCACGAGACCACAAATTCAACGGAACACCTTCAATGTCTACCCAAACAACCCGTTCATCACTGACAAAATCATGAGTAGCAAGCTGAATAACATGGAACCAAGACTTAACTCCAGTGTGACGTAAGAAATTGTTTCTAGTAGACTCACTAACCAGTTCAATCATCACCCACAAACCTCCAAGATAGGTCATCTGAGTCTCCGGAAATCCTTCCTTGGTAAGAAGAATACGTAAGTTGGGAATGGAACTTAAATCTTTAACCTTACCCATTACATGCCGAGACAAATCCCGAACGTTAACACAAGAGTCATCCAACACCAAGGAAGGGGAGTCGGGAACAGAAGCAAAAGAAACATTCGAATGGTTGCCTTTAACGACATTCACAAACGATCCAGGAGAAGGGTAGATTTTAGGTTGAGTATAATCCGCTAGTTTATTGTAACCCGCTGGTTTAGGATTAAAAGTTGGCCGTTCAAAACGAACGACATTAGCACGAAGATGAAATCGCCCCACCCATAAAGTACACAAATTACTAACCAATCGGTCAACATCATCGACCTTTATAAAACGAACGAAAGCAAACCTCTTACCGGCTTTGGACTTACGATTAGGAATGTAAACATCAACAACCTTACCGTACGCCTCGCACAGTTTCCACAAATCGCTAGATCCAAAATTCTCTGGGAAGTTTGTGACAAAAATTGATTTAGATAAACGTATGACATGATCTTCCTTTGAGCGAAAAGAAGACATCACGAAAGAAGATGGGAAAGGAATAAATTAGGATTTTATTGTTTATAGAAAGGATTTGGATTGGAGGGAGATCTAAAACAAACGAAGCGGATTTGGATTGAAGAAAAGGAGATCAGGAAGAATTAAGGAATTGATCAGGGATGATGACCGCCATGTTTCTTAATTCAATATTTAAAACGAACCAAAGAAATTGATCTTTTTTGGATTGAAAGGAGATCTAAAACCTAATGATTATCGTCGAATCAAATAAAGAGGGATTTAGCAGATAACAATGAATAACAAACCCTAGATCTCACTAAATCGGATGAATGGTAATTACTTAGAACCAAGAAATCGATTAGAAATCGAAACCCTAATTCTAAAAATCACGTCGAATCTAACAAGAGAGATTAGAGAAAGCTATTATCGATCTACACAAATCAAACGTTATTCGATGAATGGAAATCAAACAGGTTAGGCAAATCGATTAGATGAGTGGATCTTGGGAATCGCACCCTAAGTTCTATACATTATTTATCTAGACCCTTCCAATTTTTCAACATCACGCACTGTAGCTAGCACTATAGCTACAATGCTTTAAGATGAACAGTGTTTGACATCTCAAATTATTATAGTAGTAATATGTATATTTTCGTGTGAGTTCCGAGCTATACTTGCAAGAGGGCGAGAAAAGAAACAATTTTGTAACTCGATATATATGAAAAATATGGTATAAATACATATATTTTATGTCGCTTTTAAAAACGTCATGGCTTTGTCATAGCTCCTAAAGCGTAAGGCTTGGTTATGCCTCGCTCTTTATATAAGATTACTCCACGTCATTATTACTCCCATTGTCCCGAAATAATTGTCCTCTAATAAAAGTTTAATTTTTTTTGACGGAATGACAGTTTTAGCCCAATAAAACTAATTAATTAATGACTTTTTTTAAAAAGTTTGTACAAGAAAAGATCAATTTAGTGGAAATTGAAAAAAAGAAAACGTTTTGTGGCAAAAACATAAAACTTATAAGCTTTTTTGATACATAAAATCCTAAAACCATAAACTCATAAGCTTTTTGTTATTACATTATTACATAAAAACCTAAAACCCTGTTCATAAGCCCTAGCCGTTACCGTGTAAAAATGTCTGGATTCACTGACTTGATTGTGGGACTTTTTCAATTGATTGTGGGACTCTTTAAGAGGTAATTATCTAAATTAAACCATCAGCAACAATATTTTTGAATCCTAAACTTATTTTTACTTTTGCAGCAACGAAGACTTGGGAATTGAGGCTTCTTACTCGCGTCTTGTATGATGTTTTTGCTTTATATCTATCTTAAGATAACTAAATCTGCTTTAACTTTGTATAATATTCAATTTTGTATTCTTTTTTTACAGAGGACACCTGCATTTGAAGATCTAGGAGACTCTTTCATGGTAGATCTATCATCATATATGGAAGAGAGCGTTGAATCCGAGAGGTGATTAACTAGCCTTTAGACAATGTCTTTATGTTAGTTAAAGTTTAAACAATGCGATTTTCATCATAACACAGTTTGGTTATTAACCTTATGAGTGTCTCGTTAAAATCAAGTTAAAATCTAAGTATTAGCAAATGGATATCGATTTAAATTCATCACATATCTCACTTCTTTAGGAAGCTGTATTAATTATACTATACACACCTTGAAGGCTTGAACTACTACACATGAAGAAACAATTTTTTTTACCAAATGACATGAGCATGAAAACCATTCACTGTGAATTAATATGCTTTGTATCAAAACATTACAATTTGTGCCATACACTTGGACATGGAAACTGTTACATCTTTCCTGGATCATGCTTGTGATACTAAAACTAAAACAAAAAATGAAAAAGATTAACTCTGCGCAAAAGTCGCCTAAAATCATGCCTTTTTTTGAAAATTTGGCAACATGAGCTACTGCTACAAACCCATTTTGAAGGACACCATGTTAAATAACATCATTTAAGATAGCAAGTACCCAAAGCTTTTCAAACTCTTTTATCAATATTGAAATTTGAAAGATGGTAAAACGAATTTGGCTTTCATAAACAAACAATTACCAAGTAACTCTTAAGCAACTTCCCAAGTTTGACTTATCACATACAGTATAATAATTAGATATAACATTAATTCAAGAATTCAACCATCATTTAATGATATAATCAAAATGTTTCATGCTTTTTTTTTCTTTTAGAATTTCAATTACATCAAATATTATGTGTACACTGAACAATTATAACCCTTATCTCAAACCAACCTTCTCAAACGATTTATGGGCACTCATTTAAAGATACATGTATGATAGAATGAATGTGTATAATTATTGTATTATTAGAGTGGAAACCATCACGTGTTTATGTTAGCTTAGACAAAGGCCACTAAAATCTAAGCCGAGGATCTGCCCAAATAAATGAACCAGTAAGCTCATTAAGTTAGCTTAGACAAAGGCCCCTGAAAAATAAGGTGAGGATCTTGCCAAATAGATGAGCTTATGAAGTATAAGCCGATATCATATAAGCTCATAAGCATACTTATAAAGCTTAAACAAACACCCCCAAGTAGATACTTATAAAGTTTGGTAGTTTTAGGGCCTTGCAATTTTGTTTTTGCTAGTTTATATATAAATTTTATAGAATATGGGTAAAATATAAAAAAAAGGTTTTTTCATCTTTTAAATAGAAAATATATAAATTTTATAGAAAAAAATTTAAAAATTCTTATTCGGGTCAATCGGGTCGATCCAAACACGAGTTAGCCAAAAAGTCTCGACTCTATTTAGTATTCGGGTTACTTGGGTTGACCTAAATAACCCGAATAAAATTGACTAACTTATACTACAGTATTAAAAAGAAGTTTTGAGTGAGGTCATATTTTTGTGTGAGTTAGCGTGTATTTCACTTTCAAATTTGAATGCACATTTCTCCATTTTTGCCAAGGATTCATCATCAGTCCCTCCACAAATTTCTCTCATCTCTCAATAAATGGCGATCTATTTTAGCATTTAATTTTATTTCAGTAGTTGTTGCTAGATTTAGTAAACTCAACTGATATAAATTGTAAGAGTGTTTCATAAAGCTTTTAACAATTACTATAAACTTAGTTGTTTGTTGCTACTTTGAGTTTTGAAGTGTGTTTGTTGATGTTTATTATCAGGGCACTTCACAATAGCAGAGTACTTTGTTGAGAAGTGATGAAAGTTAATAAGGTGTAGTTAAGTGAATGAAAAAACTAAAATTCGTTACAAAGTTTTATTGTTTGAGTAAGTTGTTTTTTAACTAGATAGCATGTTCATTCATTCAGGTATTCTCTAATATGTTGTTAAATCTCTTTTAGGACCACAAGGGGCTGTTTGGACGTGGCCTCTGAGCAAGAAGTGATAGCTTAGTCTTTGACCAAGCTAAAGAATGAAACTATGAGTGCCCATAAATCCTTGGTTGATTGCATAAGTATTAATGGTTTGGTAAGTTTTCTGTATCCAAGTACTCTATTTTGAATTTTGTTAATTTCTTTTATTTAAGGAAATCATGTCCCATGCTGTTACGAAATCGTTTGAGAAGGTTGGTTTGAGATAAGGGTTATAATTGTTCAGTGTACACATAATATTTGATGTAATTGAAATTCTGAAAGAAAAAAAAGCATGAAACGTTTTGATTATATCATTAAATGATAGTTGAATACTTGAATTAATGTTTCTTGTTTTCTTCTAGTTCGGCTTTCCATCAAAGTTTAAAAGTTTATTGGAAGGCGTTTTCTATGTTGCTTGGTGGTCTATATGAGGGTTGCGGAACTGTACCATTTTTTATGCTACCCCGCCTACTCGTTCGGTGATCTTCGATGATATCGTGTCACAATCTTTTCATTGGTGTTATAAGAGATGTAAAAGGTTGTTTTCTTGGGATCCTTAGCTTAAAAACCCTCATTTGATTTCTTTGTAATGTTTGTTCTAGCGCCTTGCTATTTAATAAATTTTTGCTGTTAAAAAAAAATTGAAATTCTGAAAGAAAAAAAAAGCATGAAACGTTTTGATTATATCATTAAATGATTGTTGAATACTTGAATTAATGTTATATCTAATTATTATACTATTTGATATGTCAAACTTGGGAAGTTTTGCTTAAGAGTTACTTGGTAATATTTTGTTTATGAAAGCCAAATTCGTTTGACCATCTTTCAAATTTCAATATTGATAAAAGAGTTTGAAAAGCTTTGGGTACTTGCTATCTTAAATGATGTTATTTAACATGGTGTCCTTCAAAATGGGTTTGTAGCAGCAGCTCATGTTGCCAA